>JASZXT010000083.1:0-60538 GCA_035521555.1 Lecanoromycetidae sp. Uapishka_2
CCTCTAACCTCCCCCTTTCCCATCACACTCATCGGCCCCCTCTTTACCATCAGACTCATAACCTCAAACAGCGTGTCCGCTGCCGCCATTGTCGTGTGCTCGGCGTTGGTATCGTAAGCAGGCGCTACCTCCACAATATCAGCGGCGACGAAGTTGATGCCTTCGAGTCCACGGATGATGGTGCGGAGTTCGCGTGTCGTCCAGCCGCCGGTTTCGGGAGTGCCTGTTGCGGGTGCGACTGTTGGGTAGAAATTGTTAGGATGAGGGGAAGTGGTAATGAGGGAGGAGAGGGAAGGATAACGTACATGCGGGATCAAGGGTGTCGATGTCAATTGAGAGGTAGACAGGCTTCTCAGTCCCAACTCTATCCCTAATCTTCTTGATGATGCCGTGCATTCCAATCGTATCTATCTCTCTCGCCTCCACAATCTCAAAGCCACAGTATCCATCATTGTCGTAATCACTCATCCCACTCAGCGTCGTCCGTATTCCAGCATGGATGTTGGTGTCGTTGGCAAGTAGGCCTTGCTCATGCGCGTGCCAGAAATACGTCCCGTGGTTTATCGAAGCTTGCTCGGTAGGCGCTCCACCGAAGACCTTCGGCCTCCAGGTGTCGAGGTGGGAGTCGAAGTGAATCACGCTGATGGGACCGTAAGCTTTATTTACGGAGCGCAGGAGGGGGAGGGTGATGGTGTGGTCGCCGCCGAGAGTTATAAGGCGGGGGAGTGTCTTTTTCTTCAGGGAAGGGCCAACTTCTGCGGCGTTGGTCATTGGGGGGCGCATGAGGAGTTGGTTGTGGCCTTCTTCGATTTGCTGGATGGCGTATGCATTGTCGTATCTAGGTAAGTATCAGTACACTGCCATGGCTGGATGGGAGAGGAGACGTACGAAGTTACGGGAATGTCACCGCAATCGAGGACGGTGGCCCAGCTGTTGAAAGGGTTGGCGTCGAGAGGCACATTGTAGCCGCCGCTGAACCGCGTTTTGCGTGAGCCTTTGTGGTCGGTAGAAGTAAGCTACTGTACGGAGTGGAGACGTACTAGAGATTGAGGCGGCGAGAACCTTGTCTTATGCCATTGGGGCCGAAGCGTGCTCCTGGACGGTATGAGGTTCCAGTGTCAAAAGGAGCACCTTGATATGTCGTCAGTCCTGACTTGGGAGGAACAATGTGAGGGTGGCCATACCTATGAAGGCAATGTCGTATTTTTCGTCATCGCTAGAAAGGCAGGGCCAGTATGGAAGACGTCCAAAGGTAGAGATGCCTGAGAAGACCGAGTCGGCCTGCGGAGGTCAGCAAAGCTCAATTGGTTTGCATCAAGTCCGAGGTACCTGTGTTCCTCCATCACCAGGAATAGGTTTTCTGGTATTGTACCACAAGCTCTTGTGTGGTCCAGCAATTGGCTTTTGGTCATGATCAGCATGAGCAAGGGCAAGAGCTGCAAAGCACACAAGCGAAAGCAGATTGAACTGCATAGTAGCGAATATGTCGATTCGATCTAGTATACACAAATGCAAAAGCCTTTAACAGAGAAATGCACAATGATGTTGACGGAGATGGGACCACTAAAGGCAGCTTTACACGCCCCTCCATCTCCCCCGCAGTCTGTCATGGTTAGGAGCAATTGGTTCCTGGCAATCGATTACCCAGCAGGGGTTGACAAGCCTAGAATATTGCCCTATGGAAGTTTGAATGTCATCATGATTTTCTAGTGTTGCGGGTCAAGAGAAGTGGAAGATAAGGAGCATTGTATAGGGAAGGTTGAGATGAGAAGATGAGTGGTGAACACGGATTGGATTGAACTGCCGTTGGAACGGGAGATGAATTGACTTTAGGCCGTTTACCGTGAGAATGAAAGGCGTTGCCACTGGTCAACATCTTATCGTAGGAGAATTAACATGAAAATGAGATCCGTGACCAATTCTGTGACAAAATCTATACATCGCTGTTCTAATTACGAGATCAAATCCCAGTGAGATACTAGCTTGCATGCATCTCAACTGATACGGTCGAGTGTGTGCCTCCCACGTGGCTATGTACTCGACGAGTATTCTACATGTTGATTTCCCTCTCTATGCCCCTATTGCTATGGATGACTCTTTGTACAATGTAGTACGACCATCAGCCTGTCTCGATCCTCATGCACGTCGTAAGTCGTAATACATAAACAGAAGTCTTTCATCAGTGATTCAATGTGCCTCACCGTTCTCTCCATCAGGCGGTGAGATCCCACTCTCCATCCGATCACCCTCGTCCATCCTCTCAAATGCCTTCTTGACTTGATGATCCCAATTGCTGAAGCCAACAATGAGCCATTCAAAAATCCCAACGAGGTACAAAGCAATACACTGCCCAACCCAAAGACCTTTCAAACCCCATCCATGGAATGCGAGCCAGATCCCGAGCGGTAGAGCACCGCAGTAGTAGCTGACAATGTTTACCGCTGCTCCAATGTGTTGTCTGCCCATACCTCTCAGACTACCTCCACAGCTTCCATTCAAACCGTCCGCAACCTGGAAGAGTGCAACGAATGGCAACACTTCTGCTGTAAGCTTCACCACCCTTGGATCATTGTTGAAGATCTTGGCGAAGTGATCCTTCGATCCCATCAGAATAGTAAGCACTATAGCTCCAAGCAACATGCTGAGCCATGCAGCAGTGTGTGCAGCTCTGGCAGCCCCTTTTGCGTCTTTAGCACCCAGTAGGTTCCCCACTCGTGCACTTGCAGCAACACCCACCCCGAATGGGATAGTATTCATCACTTGGTCCGAAGTCATGATCACACTCTGAGCAGCAAGCGGGATCGTGCCAAGTTTGCCAGCAGCAAGTGCAACGATTTCGAAAGCCCACCATTCAGTGCCCACATGAACGACTCCCAAAATGGCCAGTCTTGCAAAGGTACCCATGTGGTGTACGCAACGTTTAGACCATCCGCCCCATGCTTCCCACCCTTTGACATAACGTGCATAGGCGAGCAGAAGCAGAAAAGAGAGCCAGTAGGCTATTCCAGTAGCCACGGGGGCTCCTAACAAACCCATCTTGAAGGTATAAACGAGTAAAAAGTTGAGACCAGCGTTGATAGGTGAAGTTATCAAAAGCACATACGTCCCAGGTCTCATGATCTCTGAGTGATATCAGCAATGTTCGTGTACGTGGTCGAAGATTGACGAACCCTGTGCTTGTAAATATTTCTTCATGCACTCAAAATATATATATCCCAGCCCACCAGGAATCAAACACCATAAAAATCTCGCGCTATCGTGTGAAAGCTGTTCGCTCTGGCCCAAAGCTTTGAATAATGGCTCGGAGAAGAACCAAAGGATGACCACTGGAACATAGAAACCACCCAACGTGATAAACGCTCGTTGCAATAGAATGCCCAGCTCGTGCGGATCTTTGCTGCCAGTGAAAGCCGAGGATCCCAAGGTATCGAGAGCTGTGGTTCCTCCCAGGGCAATCAGCCACGCCGTGCACATAGCAAACATATAAGCGAACGCTGCAGTAGCCAAGTCCTCTGGTGACGCACGTCCTACAATGACCACAGAAATTGTTTGCAGAGAATTTTGCAAGGTGTATGCCAAGATCACTGGTATTGATCCTTTTAGGAGAATGTTAAATTCGTCTAGGACGTTTCGCCATCTTGACTTTTTCTCGTTAGGCAGATCGTAGATTTCTCCATTTTCAGGCTCTTCACTTTGCTCGGAGCCATCGGTAGTCTTAGGAAGTAAGCTTGATGTCTCGTTAGGTGAAGTGTCTGCTGAGCCCTTCCGCATCTTGAATTTCTGCATGAAATTAGGTAGCCACGAATGTGAACGCTCAGTCTCGCCCATGGTGGCAATTGGCAAATGCTTTCTTTGACGGAATGCAAGAGACAAATGAAGCAGAAGTATAGCGATATCAACATTCAGTGAGGCTACTCAGGCACAAGCACTAAAGCACGAAATCGAAAGACAAAATTCGAGAATAAAGAGGTCACTTGCAGCAGGTGATTATACACCCAGGACACTGAAGAAAACCTAGCCTTAGCATGTCACGTAAATAAAAGTGCCGTCACCGGCATCCAATGCTACAACCCCTACCAATCAACGTCAATCATGCCAAAGGGTCTGGCATTCCGAACTTCTAGATACCAGAAGATGAAAGAAATGCGATTGGCATTGTCCAAGATCCTGTTGAGATCGGCCAACTAGGACGAAAGCAAAGGACTGCAGCTGGCGGACCGAAGGGCCTAAAAACGTGCGCCGTGGGATGACTGCATAGACCCACCAGGGGCCCGAAGATAAGGAACATGAACTAGAACGAATAGACTTGACCAATATGAACTCAACTGAGTCTTTATTCTTACGTACTTCCTTACTCGAAAGAGCAGGTGAATGCGTTGGAGGTTGGAGGTCTGCTGTGTCATGTTGAAACAATGAACAAGGGAGGAGACACGAGAGAGAAGAAGAGAAAAT
This sequence comes from Lecanoromycetidae sp. Uapishka_2, assembly GCA_035521555.1. Taxonomy (NCBI): domain Eukaryota; kingdom Fungi; phylum Ascomycota; class Lecanoromycetes; species Lecanoromycetidae sp. Uapishka_2. The sequence goes on from JASZXT010000083.1 coordinate 4,453, forward strand.
TCTGGGGGAAACCTGAATGTGGCCTGGTATGTATGTAGGGCTGAGTGGAGATTTCTCCGCCAAGCTCGCCAAGCAAGTAAAGCCCAGAATGGTTAGCTCCATTTATCCATAACCTCTTACAGTTTCGACCAGATTTTCAAAATATTAGGTCTGTATCATAATGACACTTGAAGCATAGCGAAAGCGTGACGAAAACAACACAGCTGTTGCCAAAGTCACAATATCGTCGGCGTCCTATCACATTAGCTGCTTATACAATCATCCTTGAGTCCAATTTCTAATCAACCTCCGTATCGAAATCTTCCAAGGGACACTCATGCTCTCCAGGCTCACAGTCATTACACATAATCGCAACGCATCTTTCACACCGATCCTTGATCCCAGCCTCAATGGCAACTCCACATCTCGGACACCAGCGTGGCTGAAGACCCTTACTTCTCATATATGCGGAAACCTGTTTCCGATGGGGTAAGCTGTCAGGACCAAACACTTTCGAGCAGAGTTCCGACTTAGAAGTCATGACTCTATCCATCGTAGGAAGCCAGCGAACATAGCTGCCGGCGTTTGCGCCCATTACGGGCCATGAGATACGGGCATAGGTCTTCCGACGGACAAAAATCATACTGTGTAAGCCGCCGATTGAAGAGGACGTGATCCCCTCAGCCTCGATGAGCTCGCGAAGTACTCGTCCGATCGTCTGAGCTCGCTCCGGCCAGTTTTCTCTATGTGCAAGTATCAGAGTGCCCCATGACATTAATAGATCAGCTGGTGGAGCAGATTCGGTAAGACGCTCTTGCCAGCTGCAGATAGTGTATTCGCGTTCCTCTGGGTGTGTGATACCCAATTTATGAATATTGATGCCACCCCATTCTATTGCAATACCATTCGTCTTGATTCCCTTTCCAAAGAGAACCAAGTCCGGGAGGCCATACTTCTGATATTGTGGTAGCTGATGAGCGAATGGTGCGCCACAACGAACGGCTGTCATTGCTTCATCGGCCACGAGCACTAAGGTATGTTTCTTGCAGGCTGCTAGAAGACGCCTCCATGCCATCGGACTGACTACGGTCCCATCAGCTGAGCGTACGATTTCTGCAATTACCGCGATACAGCCTGCTGCTTTGGCTTGTTTCACCTGACTGTTAATCTTGGAAGCAGTTTGGGTGTTGATCATGATTGGCATGGTTCCGTTCGCTAGCTTTTGATTGTCACGTACTATGGATACGTGAGCTAAAGGTCCATACCCACTACCGTAATAGCCATTAGTCAACGCAATACGGGGAGCGCTTTTGTCCTTCTCGCTGATAAGGAAGATGTTGTCATTTGTAGCATTTTCCGTCAAATGCAGCAGAAGACTTGTGAGAACATAAGGATTTGAGGCGTCACTTACGTGTCCATGAAGGCTAATGGAGTCGAGATCGAAGAACTTTCGGAAAGCACCGCGATATTTAGTTTCGATATCAGTGATGTGATGTTGTAGCAGTGCCGGCGTCGTACTTAGAATATGCCAATATTTGGCGATATCTTCGTTAATGGCTCTGGAGAGGAGATTTTGGTGGGTAAGATATAAACCGTAAGATTGATGGAAGTCGAGGTCTGGAAAGTCCTCGGGGAACCACAGGCGATCTGATGGGAGCTGTGAACGCGGAGACACTATTGGGGAAGACAGCTTCAGTTTCAACCTTTTCGGTGTTTGATCATTGGTAGCTTCTGACTTCCTTTTTGGCGTCCTGAAAAACAAGGACATGTCTCCGCCTCGAAAAAGGAAATTTCCTGCGAAAAGTGATTTGGTGCGTTCAGTCTTCTCCAGGAGACTTGGTGCGATATGAGAGCAATGTGAAGAGGCACCTCTGCCGTCAATGTTTGGGGTACTCGATTTCTCAAATTCTGTCGGTTTGCACAGCAATGGTCTGAATTCTTGAGGAATGTAACGAACAGAGGTAGTTGTTGAAACGAATGAGCATGTCTGCCGCAACAATGGCGAAGCAGAAATGACTTCATTTGCAGACAAAGATGCGTTTTGTTCTGTCGCTACGAAGCTCTTTGTTGTCGCCCCCATCCATGTGGCAACAAGAAAATGGAGAAAGACCAGGACAAAGACAAGTCAGCGTACTGTAGGTAAAGTTCTGTTGTTTTGTTTCCTTCTAGTCAGGAGCCAAGGTTTTGTTGAGCATGAGATCGCTATTAGCCGAATAATGGTGGCTCGTCATAAAGTATAGTTTATCGTCGAACAACAGTCCAGTGTCCAAGACTCAGGTTGCTTCGACTCATCAGACCCACATGGATACCGGAAGTAATTCATCTTCGTTCACCCAGACCTCTTTAACCGTATGTCGCCGTCGAGACGAGTCTGAGGACCTCAAATTACTCAAGGTACCAGGGAAAGTCCAGATGTGGGCTTCTAGAAGTCATCAAACGCGGAAGCATTGTACTGAAGCTGGTGCATATTGGATACTTTCCTATCAAGTGCAACTTGGTTGCGCACAAAAAGATGCGATCATCAGACGAATCAAGAAAAGACGTAAAAATCATCAGCCCTGCAATGACTGCCTTTTGAGACGATGGAGAACATGCTTCTCTTTTTGTAATGCTAGGTTGTAATGGTCTTGGCATCAGAATTCTCTCCGCTCGTTGCAAGAGCTTGTGGATGTCATGCATCAAGGCCACAATGCTGATGATCCACCCTTACTCGGCCAGTTACGTCGCTCACCAACGGTTTGATACGTATAGTACGCCCACTGTAAGGAGCAAAGGGTCAATGACATTGCTCCATGATCTGGTGACTTTCTTACGCCTACACTGTCCCTTTCAAGCATACTATCTGCTGACATCGCCTTACAACGGCGCAAGCCAAGTTCGATGTCTTGTAATGCGCTTGTATGTATAGCAGGTAATCTCTCCTCAAATTTCAACGCCAGCTACTGTATGCAGACTCAGGCCTAGGAGCTGTCGCGCGTCTGCTGGTTCAGGGATCGGCATTCATTGTTTACAAGTCCTCAAACATTCGATTCAGGCGCGCCTGTAATTCCTATATACGCTTCCATACGCGCTCCCACCGCATATAATTCCCTGCAACATTTCAATTATAACTTTACATCAAATGGTGAAGTTGAAAATGCATGTATGCAATTTTGAGGGATGGCCCCTGGCGATCTCTTGGATAATGAGGGGAAATGTTTTCTGGTCTCTGTGTAGTGCTCTCTACCCCTGTTCCGAATGAAGTATGACCTTGTTAGGCGATACTACCCGCGTTTCGACATACCACTGCGATACCACCATTGAGTATATAGAGGTCCCCTTCTCTATGGAGTCAGACGCAGACTTCTCTGATCCTTTTGAGCTTCCTCGAATCGCACAACAGCCACTCAATTCCCTGGGCAACGCTAAAGTAGATACGTACCAGCAGCAGATCAGTGTTCTCATTCATCATGCACTTTCAGGAGCTTTTTCTGGCGGCAATGACTGTGGTGTCGATTGCTAGCGCTGCGAGTAAGTTTGTTGTTGTGGAGGCTGTCCGCAGGAAGCCGTTGCTAATTGCTTCTTGAGCAGACATTCCCCAAATATGGCATAGAGACCCCCAAAATGTCAAAGATAGAGTAGCTCCCTCTACAACGACATGTAGTGGCGAGAGCTGTGCCTACCCTCAATACTTGTCCAGCGCCACCTCCACTAGCACCGCTTGCAGCGGCGAGAGCTGTGCCTATCCTGAGTACAGCTCAAGCGCTGTGGCGGCGCCAGTCTGGCGGGAGTGAAGTGATCCGACTGGTCGTGTAACCGGTGGAACATGGTGATTAAGGATTCAGACGTAAGCGGCGGTGAAAACGGTGGATGAGTTGCCCGTCGACGTCGTGGAGAAGTAATGTGCTGTGCAAGTATGGTCAAGAAGCGTGTACGCAGCCTTGAACTTTTCAGCAAAATTTGGATTATTACACCAATTGTTAGCGCTCATGCAGCTCGTAGAATAAGAATGGAAGAGGAATTAGAAGACCAAGGACGAGTGGCTTTCCAAAATCAGCCATTGAGCTTAACGACCGAGATTTCATCAGAAGAAAAACCTCAGATCTGAACTGACCCCTCCTCCAAACCAGTCCCTCTATGGATTGACTCTACTGCCCCCATCGCCCTCAGTGTTCAACGTCTAGTCCGGCTGCCGTGTCGTGCCATCTAGAATGACATGTGGACACACCCGCCAGAAGCTCGAGGTGCACTGGCAATGCCCTACACGGTACAATCTTTTGACATCCATCTCACCCACTGGCAGACAATACGCATACACTTCCCGGGTAGATGATTGCATAGACATGGACATACTAAAATTGAAGCAGAATTAGACGTTCCTTTTCTCCGCTCAACTTGAAACCCACGCGCAGTAAGCGATTGGGACGAAATTATCTTCTTGTCCAGCGCCGCCGCAATCAGTCGCAGTAGCAGCGGGTACAATGCAGGAGACCGGTGACGGGAAAGATTCGCAGGTAAAGATGCCCGCTTCGTCGCCCAAACCCTTGTATTGACATTTCTTGTACGTACCATGGGATGTGAACTTGTCGCTAACGAATGAGTAGTCGTTGGCTTCATTTTGTTCATCCTCAGGGAAAACCCAACTATCGACCTGGTTTCTAGGGCTGCTGCAAACATCTACGGGTTCGCCGGGCAATATATCGTATATGTGGCCTGCGGAACCACATCCGGTGAGGATGTCTTCGCACGAATCCTCCCTGTAAACGATTATTGCAGCGTTCGGAGTGGGTGTATGAGTAACCGTCGTCGTAATTACTAGAGGTAATACGGAAGTACTTGTCGATATAGTGACAGGACAATCAAAGGAGGTTGTGGGAGGCAGTGTAGTCCATGCGCATGGATCACCACTCGTCTGAATGACGTAGGTATTCGGAGAACCACCGCAATTGCACCAGCCAGGCCCATTGGCTATCGCTGTGCAGGTATTCTGAGGGTCTGCTACGTGTATGCATGACGCTGGAGCTGTTGCAGTTACCTGTTCACCGGTAATTGTTCCAGTAGAAGCAGACTGGACGGTGTTCATGATCAAATTTACAGACGCTATCTCTGCTGACAAAGATGGAGACAAAGATGTTCCCGCGCTAGTTGGTCCTGTTACAGGTGCCGAGGAGGATACGGATTGAGTTGAAGACATCGATGTACTGGTCAGCCCTATTCCAGGTGTTGGGGATGACACGGCATTGAGAGTAGAGGTTGTGAAGCCAGATACGTCAAGGCCTAAAACGGAAGGCATCATAATTGCGAGGAGGCTTGCTAACATGCTTGAGGCATCAGCAGGATCAGAAATTGTAGCATCTGGGTACGGCTGAATGAGTGACGTGTACAAAGAGACTGGGAGAGCGCTCCCAGTGGACGAAGATGAAGAAGCTTCCGATGAGATACTTCGGGCACTGCTTGATCCGATGGATCCGATGGAATAAGAAGAGGCGCTGAATAATGAAAATGATGAGAGCTCGGACGAGACACTTCGGGTGTCGCTCGATCCTACGGCGCTGGAAGAGGTGCTGCTCGATGGAGTACTGTCTGTGGCAGTTATCTCCTCGTTCGACTGCGTTGTTCCACCATCGGATCGTGTTTGTTGATCCTCATCATCCGCACTGTCGCCCTCGCCAGCAGCCTGTATGCTACCAGCTACGGTACCAATATCGTCCAGCAAAGGACCTATATCACTCGGGGGCACGGCTTGAATACCTTTCTGCAGACCATCTAAGTTATGAAGTGCACATCCAATGTCTGAAAAAAGACTGCTCAAAAGATCTTTCTTTTCAAGCCTTCTTTCAATTATATTGCTGGCGCAAGTGGGCACTGGAACTCTATCTCCGCCTAGGTCGGTCAAAAAATTATTCAGCTCTGATTCTATCGAGTCAATTGCCTTGCTGAGCGAATTTATCACAGGCGGTAACGTAATGTCGGTGGATAAGTCCTTTGCTGTTTTGGAAAGTCCCAAAAGCGCTCCTGCAAGAAGAATAGCATCGCTAGAAGCACTTGTCCCCGTAGGATTTATAAGTGTTGGTGGAATCAACGCAGCTGTGGTTTGAGCTGCTACGGTTGGGTGAAGCGTTAAAACACTGCTTGTCACTGAAGACGCGCCCGAGGCCGTCAGTGTACCAGGAGACTTTGTTAAGCTTATACTTCTACTCTGAGAGCCAGCGGTACTGATGCTGGATTTTACCGAAGTCGTGCCCGAGCCCAGCGGAATACTAGAAGATCCTGTGATGATGTTCTGCGAACCAAAGCTACCGATGACGGACGATTGAGATCCAAGATCTGTTGTTTGCTGTTCAATAGCTAAAATTGGCAAACCGGACGAGGTAAAGTCGTTCGTCGAAATGTATGATCTGGTGCCAGTTGGCGTGGGTGTCTTAGTTGTTGAAGGAAGGACGCTATGACTTGAAGGTGCATCTTCGGTGGTTGTGTCCTCAAAATCGACTGAAGAAGTTGCTGATGGTCCCATAGATATGCTATACTCGCTCTGCAACCACTGAAAGAACGCTGCGAGATTGGGAGCAAATTCGCTTGTAGACGTGTCTGTAGACACGGACGGCGCTGTCAGAACCTCTTGAGTCCCCAGGAAAAGATCATGGGCTGTATCTTCGGAAATAGCTTGCTCATTAACAGTGATAGGTGGTCCGCCGGCTGACATTGTCAACGTTCCGTCAAAGACCACGTTGGTAGGGTTTACCGTGTAAATATTAGTACCAACGGTGAAGGTCGCCTCTTGAGCATTGCATACTAGCAGACTTGCTCGACTAGCAAGTTCAATGAATGAGATGAAAAGCCGGTATTTTCGAGATATCATCCTGGAAAAGGATTATCATTGATTGAGAAGCTCGGATGAGAGATTCGCCAGAGAGGCACAAGTATGCGCATTACGAAGGCTCAAAAAGATATGTTGAGTGTCGATTATTACATAAGAACCACAGAATGTTTACAACAGCATATAACTCACACACTACCTGCCCTGAAACAGATGTAGTCGGTCTGCTATCTGTCCAATATTAGAGTTAGTCTTCCAGCATCGTCCCTGCAGTCTTAGATAATCATGGCGAAGATATCAAACCCACTTGATGAGATCATCCAGAAGTATCGTGAGAACGATCTGATAGTTGGCGTGAGTTCCGAATCGCAGCTGCGAGGTGGTCTCCGTGGTTTGTTGAGTTTTCCAACATAGGCTAGACCCTAGTGACACAGCCTCACAGCCAGGGTAGGAATGGCCAATAACCACCCCTGTCGCGGCTGCTTTTGTTGCCCCAAGGAAGCCTCGCTCAACTCTTTTGAACGTTTCATGGATAGAAACACCGAGCAAAGTGAGCCCAATAGGCAATGTTCATTCCAAACATCCGTATCATTGAAGGCAATAAAGAGCGACAACGACATGTAACATTAACTTTGTGAGATGTTGCAGATAACATCATCTCCCTTGTTTTTGTTACTGTCGCGAGCTATTCGCCAGCAGACATACAGCATCGGCTTGATGGGCTTGCATCTCTGCTATGCTTTCTGATGTTACCCTGTTCTCCTTGTTGGTTCACTCACTTTTTCATCAAGGTACCTCATTGTTTATGCTCTGAAGTAAGTCTACATCAGCAATCATGCTATTCACGGCCCTGCATAGAAGACTTTCTCTTCTGGCTCTCATTCTATTCGTCTTTCTTCCTAATCTGCCATCGGCGATCTCTCTTGACGAGCTCAGTACAGTCTTCAGATTCCAAGCCGATGGCCCTGGCACCTGTAATAGAAACCCCACAAATAGCCCAAACTATGGGACATACATGGACGCTGTGCTCGTCGCCTTCAGTGATGCTTGGGACCATTCGAATGCGACTTATCAACAGCTTGCTGCGAATACTTATGCGACTGATGATTCAAATGGGAAAAGGATGCGAGGTTTGCTTTACTTGTTTTGGGGCATTACCTTCAATCCTGATCGTACCTTCAACGCGACGAACGGATCGCAAGGTACATATAAATATGTGAACCGTAGGTCTTCGAGTGCTTCCCCTTGAGATAATGTATTGATCTTGGTGATGGCTGATGGACATTGTAGTGGTGTACGGAGAAGTCATGAACATTTGGAAACGACCTGGCAACCCCAGGCCGTTCCTCCGTTGCGAAGAAGACTGGGCTAGGTATACCGAAACAGTGATAGGCCCGAACGGTCAAAATATGAGTATTGCTGAACGTTTCAACTACATGCGTAAGTGATCACCAAATCGGATCGGATATGTGCCGTTGCAGGTCTTGCTCATGGACTTCTTCTGGGTAGAATCGGACGGGACCATAGCCACTGGTCTGATGTATGACACTTTGCGAGACGGGAACTTTCAGAACTTCTATCCCTCTGATCCGTCACATCCCGAGGCAGGTTTATGCAACTTGGAGGGTGTCTATGCGAATGATGCCTTTACGACATACGACATTATCAACGGGTAATTATGGTTTCACTGAAGTACAAATTGTTCTCTCAGTAATGGACTGTTAGTATTACTTTGTGTCAAAGTTTCTTCACGCACAATTCCGCCTCCAGTCAGGGAGAACCCGTGGGCATTGGTGTGCCTAGTGAGATTGAGTTGTACCTAAGAACAACGAGTGCGAGAGCGAATCACGAGATGGTTCATTTAGCTTCAAGAAACAGTGAGTCCTGAGCATGCCCATCGAGTAGCATTGTCTGTTCGACTAATCTTTGATAGCCATCATTGATCAGCCTCAGGTCGTAGGGCCTGCCAATAGTCAGGACGTTGCGGACTTCTCAGCATGGACTTTAGGCCCAGCTAGTTCTTCCTCAAACGCTCTTGGGTACTATCAAACCGTTTTTCTTGGGATTGTCCGGCCAGATCTGAGTACGTATCCTCCTGAGTTGTTGCTTTAAACAGGAAATCTTAGCATATCTTGGCATGTTACTTTTGTATGAAACTTTACGGTCGTCCATACCCATCGAAAGTGGACGCTAAGTAATGATGAATGTCAGGTAGGTACAATGCGGACAGTTTTGCCGTTTTTGCAGTCTGCGTTCGTTACCCGCAGTTGAATTGCCTCCAGCATTACGCAAACGACATAGCAAAAGGGAAGAGGAGCTTGCCCTTCTCTCCTAGTCCGCAGGCGGTCAAGAAATTTCAGAAAGAGAGATTTGATCTTGAAGCAGAGGATTGGGCCAGTGAGCTGGACGACGACGTGATTGCAATAACTTCACAATCATGAAGCTTCGCCTTGTATGGCCACAAGAATTGCATAAGCATGCCAGTCTTGGACACGAAGGACCACAGCTACATGACGATAAGAATCATGACGAGGCGAAAAGGGCTGGACTTCAATGGATACCGATCCAGATATGAAAGCACGATTCTGACCCAGAAAAGCGACGGGGTCAACCCTGAAGAGAGTGATTTATCAGCCTGATATTGCTTCGCAAGCATGGGCTTTATAGGACGACGATAGACACTCTTTGTCCCGTAGGTTGACTATGTCGCACTAGCCCCACCGCTGAGCTAGATTTGGACCATGTGAGCTACGATACGAGAGGATATCGTAAATTCATAAAGCGATACTGATGCTTGTGTCTTTGTTGTGATAGGTGCTTTGTTGTTTTATATCCATGAGCGCAACGACAATAGATCCTGGATTGTCCTCGCTCCGAGCTTTCGATATACCGTATGCTTCCTGCCTTACGCTGATGGTTCTTTTCCGACACAGAGCCCTATCTCAAAAGCGTAATATTTCGAGAGAGGCATTTGACGCGACGCCGGCATTCAGCATCTTACACCCAGACCCCCTTTCCGATACCATCCTGAGATCCCAAGAATCAGTCTCAGCCAGGTTCGGGTAACCACCCAATTTCCAGGAGCAAGGGTTTTTGCTTGGTACCAAAGGTGTAAGATCATCCGTCTAGACCCGGCAGGCATTCGCCCTTTTATTGCAGAAGTGAGGAATGATGGCCAACGCAATGTTGGAGTCGATATCGAGCAATGACACAAAAGACTTTCTTGATTATAAGACCTCCACGATTTTAGAAGGCCGTGAGAGTGTTCGAGGTGACTATATTCGATGATCGGAAGATAGATGACAGGAGCAGCTGCTATGGAGTTGCGCGTAAAGCTTGAACATCAATCTCAACACGTGGAATCGTGCGAGCAGCGCGAACAGGGCGCTCCTACTTGGTACATATGTCTTCAGTCCGGAAGACGGTCCGTAATTGTAAACATTCTCATCTATTCTTCGTCTGGGTATATTTGAATTGCTTCCTTGTCCTAACAGACCCGAATCAGCAGTCCTTTCCTAGAATATCGAATATGCGAGAGACATACGGTGAGAATTCTCCGAGTTTGTGCCCTACCATCTCCTCCGTAATTGTCACGTCGTGGTAGATTTTCCCATTGTGGACCTGAAACTTCAACCCCACAAAATTCGGCAATATAGTAGCGCTGCGCGCCTGAGTTTTGATAGGTATCTGGCGCTGACCGGCTACTGCACGGACGATGGGCAAGCTGCGAGAGTCGCGAGGACTTAGTTGACGTTTTGCGAGAATGAAATATTGTATCTGCAAACACTCGTGCTGACGGAAGAGATGTCGACTGGAAACTTACGGCACGATATTAGGTCCTAAGGAGTACGTCAACTCCAAATTCCATTAAGCACTCTAGGAACAGATACTCACCCTTCCATACCGACCGCGTCCACAGCGCAGTCGTCGCCTTCATGCTGACTTGCTCGTTCTGGCTTCAGTAGGCTCAGAATCCAGGTTCTTGCTGCACGATCCCTCTAGCTATTTAGCGCTGGTTTACACAGACTAGACCAAAACAGGAATCTAAGCGAGGACCTCCACCACGAACTTCGTCTCTGTTGCCCATCAATAAGATCGACCTTCACGCTTGAATCTTACAAACGTCGCAGCCATGACGAAGCGCACAAAGAGTAAGCAGAATCTACTGTTCACTGGCCACCAAAGCTAATGTCATTTCAGAGGTTGGTGTGACCGGTAAATATGGCACAAGGTCCTTACCTCCCATGCCTCCCGTACTACTCTTCGACTTCTAATTGCCGATATAGATACGGTGCATCGCTTCGAAAGCAGGTTAAAAAGATGGAAATCAGTCAGCACGCCAGATATACTTGCACCTTCTGCGGCAAGACAACGGTGAAGAGGCATTCGGTCGGCATCTGGAGCTGCAAATCGTGCAAGAAGACTGTTGCCGGCGGAGCATGGACTGTGTCGTATGTGTTACTTGTGTGACGGAAACAGTATACTTAGTGGAATGGCTGGCTGACGCAACTGTGGCTATACAGAACTCCCGCTGCGGCAGCTACGAGATCAACAATACGACGACTGAGAGAGATTGCTGAGGTCTAAGAGTGAGGAAGGGATATTGGTGGTAGCCATGGGGGGAAAGCAATTGCTACAGGGTTGAAGACTTCGTATTTAGAAGCAAGACATGCAGATCAACAATGCTCCAAACTATTGGCCAATCCTCGTATGCTTGGTGCTTGAGACTCTTTCCTCCACGATCTTCGCATCATCTTGGGAAGAGTCTGGTGTTTGAAGTAATTAGGCTTAGGTCGGATCGTTGCCTACGCCCGCCGAGTTTCCTGCGTCCCAAAATCATAACTTGCAAATCGCAGGTCACGTAGATTGCCGATACGAAACGTGGACGATCCACCACTCGTGTCTATACGCTCGCCTTGGTATTTGCAACGATGAAATCATGTGCAAATCACTCAATCTAGGAGGTGTTTCGTCCAAGTTCCCCCGCTTGTTCTCGTAATACAACCTTTCATGCAGGGTAGAAAACTTAGCGTATCGCGTGTACAAATTTTGGCGTTTATGCACGCGTCTCTAAGTAGTAATTCATTCTATAGAAAGCATCACACTTCGTTATAACACGGACACCTGCTTAGAGATGTAAAGTATATTAGCAAGCAGAAGGCTCTCTGAATCTTCTCATTACGACATGGTCGTCAAAATTTTTAGTCAACCCACACTTGGACAAGCTCGTGCTCACCATGCCTGGACTTACTTGTAAGTGCCCCGTATTGCTGCTACTACAAGGCCACTACTTGATCTGGTATATACTTACTAACTCAATGCTACAGCTGCCGATACCATACGCATCCTCATAGCAACAGACAGTCATGTGGGCTATGCGGAGCGAGACCCTAAGCGTGGAGATGATAGCTGGAAGACCTTCCACGAGGTGATGTGCTTGGCTAAAGAGAGGGACGTCGATATGGTACTATTAGCTGGGGATCTGTTTCATGACAACAAGCCGTCGAGGAAGTCTATGTTCAACGTTATGCGGTCTCTACGAATGAACGTCTATGGAGAGAAGCCTTGCGAATTGGAGATGTTGAGTGACAGCAGCGAGGTATTTGAAGGAGCGTTTGACCATGTCAACTACGAAGATCCAGACATCAACGTTGCAATACCTGTCTTCTCGATTCACGGCAATCATGATGATCCATCAGGGGATGCTCACTTGGCAGCGCTAGACTTGCTCCAAACAGCTGGTCTAGTCAACTATTACGGCCGTACTAACGAATCTGACAATATAAAGATCAAGCCTGTACTACTGCAGAAAGGAAACACGAAGCTAGCATTGTATGGCATGAGCAACGTGAGGGACGAGCGGTTGTACAGAACCTTCAAAGATGGGAAAGTCACATTCTTCCAGCCTGGCACACAGAAGGAGGACTGGTTCAATCTCATGAGTGTCCATCAGAATCAGTAAGCACGGTGTACTAGCAAGAGAAAGATATGCTAATGGCGCGTAGTGTCGCACGTACCGAGACTGGGTTTCTTCCGGAGAGGTTCCTTCCAAGCTTCCTTGACATGGTCATCTGGGGTCACGAGCATGAGTGTCTAATCGAACCTAAATACAACCCAGAAATGAATTTCCACGTCATGCAACCAGGATCATCAGTCGCAACATCTCTCATGCCTGGAGAAGCGATTCCCAAGCACGTCGCTATTATGAGTGTTACTGGCAAAGAATTTGAAGTCGAGCCAATCAGGCTGAAGACTGTGAGGCCCTTCGTAATGAAAGAGATTGTTTTGGCGGAGGAGAAAGAAGCTGCGAAGCTCGCCAAAAAGGCAAACAACCGCGTTGAAATTACAGCGTTCCTTCAAAAGATCGTGGACACAATGATCGGGCAAGCGAGACAGGAATGGCTAGAAGCACAAGGGGATGGCGAGCTAGAGGAAGGCGAAGAGGCCCCGTTACCATTAATCAGGCTTCGCGTTGAATATACTGCGCCTGAGGGTGGAAACTTCGACTGCGAAAATCCTCAACGCTTCTCTAGCCGCTTCGTCGATCGGGTTGCTAATCATACCGATGTTGTGCAATTTCATCGCAAGAAGGTAGGAGGTACAAAGCGAATGATCAACGGAGCAGACTTGCCTGAGGAGTCGACACTGGCTTCCATGGCTCTCGACTCTGTCAAAGTGGAAAAGCTCGTCCGGGAATTTCTTGACGCGCAATCTCTAACGATCTTACCTCAAAACTCTTTTGGCGATGCCGTCACTCAGTTCATTGACAAAGACGACAAGCACGCCATGGAGTCGTTCGTCTCGGAGAACCTGATCAAACAAATGAAATCACTCATGGACATGGATCACGTGAACGACGATGACGACATGAGAGAAGCCATGGAAGTGGGCAAGTCGAACCTCGAAGCTCTATTCGCGTCTAATGCTAAGAAGGCGAGGGGGAAATCCAAGCCCGATGACTGGGATGCCGAAATGGAAGGCGCAGGGGAGGACAACCGTGGGCCCACAGTCGCCCCATCAGACTCAGAGGAGGGCAATGATTCCGATGATGCTCCAGTAAGGCCGGTGAGCAAACCCATAACGAACGGCCGTAGTAAAGCAACAGCACCGAAGAAGGATGCTCCACCCGCAAGGAGACCAGCTCCGGCAACAAAAAATTCCCGGAGTAAGAGAAAGATTGTTGAATCAGACGAGGACGACGGTGAAGACGAAGAAGTGGTCATGGCAGATTCGGACGACGAGGAAAGCCAGCAATTGTTCGCCAAGCAAACAGCTCCCGCACGAGGAGCCAAAAAAGCAGTGCCAGCGAAAGCTCCTGTCCAAAAGCGCGCACCCACTCGAGGAGCTGCAGCTTCGGCTAGTAAGCAATCACAACTGAAATTTACTCAACCAGCAACTCAGTCCAGGGGAAATGCCAAGATGAAGGCGCAGGAAATCAGCGACGATGATATCTCAGATGATGAGGATGCTTTCGAGCCTGCGCCCTCCGGTCGTTCTACGAGAAGCAGGAGGTGAAATTTCAGGATCATGAGCGAATGATGAAACGTGCAATGGAATTGACGACTTGTTGCGATCCATATTCAAATTGCGTGCATAGCGTGGCAGTGGAGCATCTACAGGGCGGGTTTGATGATGAGTATCTCTCAACATTGCATTGCCATATACAATTGTGAAAGTTCATGGAAAGAACCAATGACGAAAGTTTAAACGTTGGGAAACATTTGCATATGCGCGGCTTCATTCGAAGATATTCATGAGCCAGCCGGTCAATGTCGTTCTGTTCTTCTAAGTGACCAGGAGCATCCACAGAATCAGCCTTAGCATCCATTCTACTCCGATGAACCGACACCAATTAATAATCATTGGAAGTCTGAATATGATCTTCCGGTTTCCAATCTGGTGCGGCTTCTTCCACATGGACCTAGGTTCCGTCTTTAGTGAAATCTGGGGTTGTACATATCAAAATCTTCCGTTGGTGCGAAACACCAGCCATCGCCTGCGTTGGCTCTGCCTGCTTGGTTAGCAGACGATGACAACAGCAAGCATGTTCATCTAAAGATACTTGAACATTGCGGACGATCGACCGCAGCGACCGCAGCGACGTCCAGCTGGCCTGGAAGGGAGATTCTATTCTGGTCATTCAGTTCTGTGGTCAATATCGATCTCCTTGGAGAAGGGGTTAGATCAAAGGCTTGAATCGGTCACCCTGCATATGAGAAAGGAGTCTAGATCACTTCAGACTTCCATCCGTGGGACCGTCGCCTGGAGAGTGAAGAGATTTGCGTTCATCCATACCATTTCGAGTATCCAGGTGAGGGGTAGGACCCCTCTTGATCTGTCGACGAATGCTCTAAGTGGGCAGTATTATAAGCATGGTCTTTGAGTTCCTGTGGGGAATGACGCATGGCTTAGATATGCGGAGGCAGAGCTTTTGCCGTGTGGCCAGAGACACAAGCAGCCAATACAATTGAGGAGTCAATACCTTCTCCCGCAGTCTTTCTTCAGAATATTATAAACCTGTGACCCACTCCATTTTCTTATTACATACTCTAGAAATACCATATCAACGTCAAATTCGATTGATTTGAACCATTATTCATCACCCATTAAAAACATCATCTCGAACGACAACAGGAGAATACAACTCAACATGTCTCTCGAGGTTACTCTAGAAACGCCCCAGACTGGCAAATACCAGCAACCCACTGGACTGTAAGTCTCCTCGCGTTTTCAGTCTCGCTACAATGCAAACAACACATCTTGTCGACATCGAAGTGCATCCCACCCATCACCAATCTACCCCGCACTCATCCCACTTTGCCGAGGCGCAGAGCCGTTGCTAACACATACCACCTGCAGCTTCATCAACAACGAGTTCGTCAAAGGACAAGACGGCAAGACATTCGAATCCATCAACCCATCGACCGAAAAGCCCATCTGCTCGGTACAGGAAGCTACAGAGAAAGATGTCGACATCGCCGTCAGCGTCGCCCGCAAGACATTCGAGACAACGTGGCGAAAAGTCACTCCTGAGCAGCGAGGGCGATACCTCGTGAACCTGGCAAATCTGTTCGAGGAGAACCTTGATCAGCTAGCAGCTATCGAGTCGCTTGACAATGGCAAGGCGTTCGGTATGGCCAAGGTCGATATTGGCATGTGTGCTGGCTGCCTGAGGTACTACGGTGGATGGGCAGACAAAATCGAGGGCAAGGTCATTGAAACAAACGATGAAACCTTCAACTATACCAAGCAAGAGCCTGTGCGTACTTCAAAACCCTTCTATAGAGCAGTCGGAACTGACCAGGATTCAGATCGGTGTCTGCGCTCAGATTATCCCATGGAATTTCCCTCTTCTCATGTGGGCATGGAAGATTGGCCCCGCCATTGCATGTGGTAACACCATCGTCCTTAAGTCTGCGGAGCAAACACCCCTCGGTGCCCTCTACGCCGCCTCCCTCGTCAAGAAGGCCGGCTTCCCCCCAGGCGTCATCAACATCCTCTCCGGTTTCGGCAAGATCGCCGGTGCCGCCCTCTCCGCACACATGGATGTTGACAAGGTCGCCTTCACTGGCTCAACCGTTGTCGGCCGCCAGATCATGAAGGCAGCTGCAGGATCCAACTTGAAGAAGGTTACCCTCGAATTGGGAGGCAAGAGCCCCAACATCGTTTTTGACGACGCGGACATTGACAATGCTATTTCGTGGGTCAATTTTGGTATCTTCTTCAACCATGGCCAGTGCTGCTGTGCTGGCTCGCGTATCTACGTCCAAGAAGGCATCTACGACAAGTTTGTGGAGAAATTCAAGGAGAGGGCTGCTGCCAACAAGGTCGGCGATCCATTCGCCGAGGACACCTTCCAAGGACCTCAGGTCTCCCAGCTACAATACGACCGTATCATGGGGTAAGCTCCTAAACTCTACAGAAGAAAATAGAAGCAGCACTGACAGCCCGACAGATACATCGAAGACGGCAGGAAAGAAGGCGCTAAGATCGAAATCGGTGGTGAGCGCCACGGCAAGGAAGGTTACTTCATCCAGCCCACCATCTTCTCCGGCGTCACCGAAGACATGAAAATCATGCAAGAAGAAATCTTCGGCCCCGTCTGCTCCATCGCCAAGTTCAAAACCGAAGAGGATGCCATCCGCCTCGGCAACGCTACCACTTACGGTCTCGCCTCAGCTGTCCACACTAAAAACCTCAACATCGCCATCCGCGTCTCGAATGCCCTGCGCGCTGGTACCGTCTGGGTCAACCAGTATAACATGCTCCACCACACTCTGCCATTCGGTGGATACAAGGAGAGCGGTATCGGCCGTGAGCTGGGTGAGGCTGCGTTGGCGAATTACACGCAAACGAAGACGGTGTCGATTCGTCTTGGTGATGCTCTCTTTGGTTAAGCGGTCAGGATTTTTTTGTGGAGGTGGAATAATTGGTATAAGATAAGATTGCTTATGACAATGCCTCCATGTATTTATGTAGCTAGCAATTGAGTAATGCAAGCAAATTGTACAAATGTATGCATGATTTTGTCTCAGTACGTTCCGTGGTCCAAGCTTCTCCTGACTGTCTGTGAGTCGCAGGCAGCCACATGGATTGTAGAACTATGTCAGTCTTACAATTTGCATTGCAGAGCCCACGTTCCATAGGTCACCTTTAAGTGTCGACAGCAGCTGTCATGTTGTAGGCTAGGAGACTGGAATATGATCTGTCTCTCCATTTATTCATAAACCTGGGACAGTAAATCTAACCAAGGTACATACCTGCAGATACTATTGTAATTTGGGTTGCTTCTCATGATTTGAACACGATAACAGAGAACCATTCAGAGCTCGACGGATTGGATGAAGCTACGTCAAACCTCGACCAATTGCCATCGTTCAAGAACTTGAGGAAGCGGGGTTTTCTTGATTGAGTGAATGACATTTGTAGTATCGTCATATGTCGCTCGTGATTTAAGGAGTAGCACGCGTTTCTTTCACGTAGTGGACTGGATGTATTTCGATGAAATGAACCCGGCAAGGAATGGAGGAGAGGACTCCTAGCTCCACACAAGGCTTTCAGTTGAAAATGGACCTGGGCTTTTCCAAAAAGAGACACCAAGACAGTCACCGCAATGAAATAGTATAGAATCTGGCTTGATAGCAGCAGGTGACAGATAGAAACTATAAACTAACTCGCTACCCTAACACCAAAACAAAGCAAAGCCTTACGTACATCTACAGGCCGCGAGGCCATGAGCTCTGTATGGGTAATCCAGAAGATAATCGAAATCATTCCCGTTACTCCCGTCCATCTTCCCAGATACTCACTCGACGCAATATACGTAAGGACTGTTGCTGCCTCCCAGTCGTGCCGTGCCCACCAATCCGCCTGCTGAAACCCCATTTTTTTCAATGATAGACAAGAATCGAATAGTATTCACATGCGGTCGCTATGCTATGGAACGTGCCTCCCCAAGCGGCTGATTGCTTTGTCTAGTGCCAGGCTGTGGGTGAGGGGGAGATTGGGTAAATAGATGACAAAAGAAGTAAATGGTGTGGAGATGTCATTATAGATCGTGACTTTGTAATGATTGTAGTTGATAAGTCGTAAATCGTGTATGAGAAAAGAGAAGAGTACCTGATGCTGAATAGACGTAGAAAAAGGTGCGAGGTGCAGAGATGGTAGTATTGAATGGCTGGAGATCTGGAGCTCGTGGGTGCTGTGTTGATGGTGTTGGATTCGGGCATCTAAAAGTATAGTGGCGGGACCGACTCGTACGGAGCCGGCGTCTTATGCTCAGGACTCTTAGTATTGCGTCCTCGACTCGTACTCCTCAATCGGTCCGTGATGCCTTTGACACTAAATCCATTCTTGAAATTCTCGCTCCTGCCTCTCCGATGATTCGAGCCCGAGCCATTCATACTTGGTGGTGGAGATCCTGTTGTGCCCATTGGTGGAGAGCGCACTGACTGCACAACTGGTGGTGGAGGCGGTGGAACTTCAATCACATTGCTCTCATCTCCTGGCTCATTGTCGAGAACCATGCTGATGACGCCGACATTGCTGTTGCTAGAAAGCGAGCTCGATTCGGCGTCTGTACCGTTGTGGGCGAATGGGGCTGGCGGCGGTGGCGGTGGAGGAGGAAAGCCTTGTTGTTGGAGATGCTGGAGCTCTGGTAGAAGAGGTGGCTCCTCTATAGAGATGATTTGGACTCCGGAATCAGCTGATGCCAAAACGCCAGCGATGCTGTTAGTATCTTGAACACGCGACATGATGTTCGCATCATCAGAAGGCCTTCGTCGGTTTGAGCCGATATCATTCAGCGGAGAGAAGTTGTTGCGCTTGCCAGGACGAAGGCCTTTATGGAAGGCTGGGTGGCTGGGTAACTCCTCGGGCCTGTGAGTGTACTGCGGTTCAGGGATAGGAGCAGACATGGAGCGAGGCAACTCGAATGTGGGCTGGCCTGTGTAGTAGGTCTCGGGCAGAGGTTGGACGCCTTCTGGAATCTCAGGCACAGCCGGGATATCGTTGGCCTTGTTGTCGTACCTGGGATGCCTCATAGCTCGTGGCGTTGCTGGAAGCCCATAAGGACCAACACTCGCTGCCCCAGCTCTGTTTATAAAGTCGCCATGGTTT
This sequence comes from Lecanoromycetidae sp. Uapishka_2, assembly GCA_035521555.1. Lineage (NCBI taxonomy): Eukaryota > Fungi > Ascomycota > Lecanoromycetes > Lecanoromycetidae sp. Uapishka_2. Next base: position 23,846 of record JASZXT010000083.1, read on the forward strand.
TCGGGAAATCTTTGCGAGTGGTGCGATGGAAGGACTGGGTCCCATGAAGTGGGACTGTTGCTGGGACTGGTCTGGGCACGATACTGCAAGTTTGGCCTTCCACTGTACTCATCGGGATGGAGTATAGGCGGCGCTTCTGGATTGCGGAGCAACGACTCTCGTCGTGCTTCGAGCTCTCGTGCCGCCAACTCCTTCTTTTGAGTTCTCTCCGAAATCTGGCGATGAAGTTTCGGTTGCTGAGCTGCACTCAGCAACATATCACCGGATGTACGACGAGGCTCAACAGTGGGTCTAAGCTCGTCGGTCTCCCCCGTACGTAGGTACTGATCTTCCCGTCTGCGGTCCGTTGACATGTCTCTGCGCGAAGAGGTGTTACGCTCACGCGGTCTACGACTCCTGCTCCGATGCCTCGAGCGAAGACGCTGGCGATTTGCCTCCACGATACGCAATGGATCTTCATCCTCATCACTGCCGCGATAATAATCGGCTTGAGGTGACATTGGAAGAGGAGAAGACGGCGACCTCACTTGCGATCCTCCATTCTTAGATTTACTTCTTCCACGCCCGTTGGAGTCGAACAGTCCCTGGGGGCTTTGCTGTCGACTACTTTTACCGCTTCGAAAGCCAGAATCGATTCCCAAACGGTCGTAAGCCGCTTCTGGTGACCTGTGTCGGACAACAGTACGATCAGTGTGATGAGAGTAATTTGAGGCCTTGGAGCCGGATCGAAATTTGTGCGCGGTCTTTGGGGTATCTCGAAGATGCCTGCCCTCGGAGATTGGTGAGCGAATACGATCATCGAGATGCTCTCCGCTCATTGGGTCGATGTAAGTCTCTGGTGACATAGGCTTCGGCGAAGAAGGAGATCTCTTAGCTGGGCGGATTTTCTTGCGCTCATCACGACCCCGATCCGCAGACCTGTCACCAACCCTTCCCTTGCTTCTAGCCTTATGCTCACGACCTTCACGGCTCTTGTGACGCCTGCTAGAGGGATTCTTTTTCTTCTGGTGGTAGCCGGCCTCTTCCAAACTGCTGATATATTGATCTATGCTCCGCCCGCTGATGCTCGGGCTCTTTGCAGAGGCCCAGCTGTGGCCGCTGATTGACGGACTTTTGGTGTCGCTTAGATAGTCACTCCGTCCTGTGGAGAGCCCACCTGTGGAGAGCCCACTGGTAGAAAGCCCAGCAGAATGCAAAGGGTTAAATGTGTTTGTCCTTCTATGTTCCACACTTCCTTGACTGATTTTTCCTTCAGATGAAATGTAGTGGGTGGTCTGGATCTGATCTTGTGAGGGCATGCGGATATGCAACCCATCTGGCTTCCTGTCCCGTGATCCGTTGCGGGCTCTGGACTTCTCCATCAAAGCATTGAACGAGTCCTGAGATGGCTCTGGTAGCACAGTTGTTCTCACGGTAGTTTGTGGGACTGCGGTCATCGGACTCCCGACTCTTGCACTGCCAGGATCATACCTTGCTGAGGTCAGCAAAAGCGGCGGCGCCTCCGTGGCTGTAGCAGTCTTGTCTTCGTCAATCGTAGCCTTAGTCTGTCTGCTCCTGTCTTTCTCCTTCTCCTTTTCCTTCTCGAGATCTGATCCAGAGTTGTCAGGGGTTGGAAGCTGGCTTGGTCGAGGGAAAGTGGGTAGCGTTACATCCACAGGGGTTTCACCAATTGAGGGTAGTCTTTTCCTCATGTAGCCTCCAGGAGTCGCTACTGAGCGGACCAAATTGTTAGTATTGCGTCGGAATCCTCCGGGTGTTCCACCAGGCGAAATTGCAGATTCTGCGATTGGCGTAACTCCTGGACCGTTCGTAGGTGTGCGGTCTGTTGAAGCCAGTCCTGGGAATCTGAAATTCCCTTGTGCAGGAGCTTCAAAAGAGGTTATGACTTTCAGCGAGGCATTCTTCGCTGTCATTCGTTGCATGGGCTGATTTGACGCTGGGGGCGACACTGGCGGACTCAGCATCGATGAGATACTTGAGGGTGCCTGAGAGGGCGTAGAAATTGGCCCTGGCGATGGAGACATCCAAGGTATTGGGGGCTCAACGCCTGTGCATGAAAAACATCGAATCGCAAGATGCTGCTGAGAATTCTCTACCACAAATTCACCCCAGCGTCGGACCAAATGAGCTTGTCGTTGCCAGTCGGTAGGGAAGACGAGACACGTTAATAAAATCGCTTCCATGTAGAAACATCGCGAGACGTAAACTTCCACAGCATCCTCTCGTTGGTCCAGACCTAACAGGATTGTGGCTGCAGTGTGGAATTCACCCGACTGCAGTAGTCTTTGCACGAATGCCTGTCCCAATTTTCCCATTCCTGATCCACCCATCTGACTGAGACAAAGCACCATCCAGTCTGAGGAGCTTGCCCCACCTGAACTAATCGCGGCTGCCATCATATCGGAGTCCACATCACCAAGCCATTTTGCAAGCAGTACTCCACTCTGTGACCCTTGCCGATGGTAATGCAGCTCGTCCCGAATCAACGCCTCGATATCGTCCTCCCAACCAAAGACTACTTCAAGCATTCGCCTTCGACATTCATCTGGTGTCAGATTCTCCTGGTCCAGAGGCTGAGGTTGCTGCTGGTAAGCGATGTTGCTGAGACGCATTTTGGTCCGTGGGAAGAGGTCGATGTATTCTTTCTCAGGACTTCTCAAGACTTCCTGCCGAAGACGAGAACCCTTGGACCGCCTCCCTGCTGAAGAGATAGAGGCCGTTGATTGATATAGCGACGTTGTCCCAGAATATAAGCTGTCACGACCCACCATTGAAGGTGAGACTGTCGAAAAGGTCGTCCCACTCTGAGCTCGGGAGGAGATAGAAGGAACGTGCCTACTTGGGTATACATGGTGATTAGATGATCGAGAGCTCATGGTGTCAGTCCTGCTTGTTGACGAGAGTGTCGGGCTTGCCATCTCTTCACGAAGCTGCCGTGCATGATCAATCGACGCCATCTCGTTAGCGGTGTTCTGAATTGTCGACAACGTCACAGCCCCTCTGTCTGTTTCAGAGCCACGAGAGTACGGCATTGGGGGTGCAGTACCCGGGATCTGTTGAGCTGGCGTGCCTTTGTTCGGAGGAGGTAGCATCAGACCGTACCGGACAGTTTTCACCAACGCAGGAGGACTGGTGTCATATTGCTGAACAGTATGATCAGGACCAAGCGTAAAGAGCACTGCTTGAGCACCAAAGCATGCTACACCCCTGACTCCCTCGACTATTGGCAATGGCTCACAAGAGACATGCTTTGTTCTTACATCCCATGACCAACCCTCACTGCATCATAATATCAGCCAATCTCATTCAACTGAATGTGAAGGTTATTGTCTTGGCAAAACCATGCCAACTCACCCGTCTGATAATTGCAAGACTCTCCCGTTCTTTGACCACGCGCACCAGTGTTGCCCTGGCTCTGTATTGTCCCTCCTCTTCAAGATACGTATTGTCTTGGGCGACTCGGCCGTAGGCGGCTTCGAAACGCTCCATATGCGCAAATCCCCATCCATGGTTTGCGACGCCAGCATATCCGACTTTTGTTTTGTAGATGATGCGTGCCAGGCTAAATTAACAATTGGCGAAGGCGCGCGCTGAGTTGTAAGGGTGTGCAGAATCGTGAAGCTGAGGTTGGGTCCATTGATCGGTTTGGGCATGATGGGTTCAAGTCTGACGAGCAGGATTGATCCATTTTGGAATCTGGTATACAGTCAATAAACATCCAGCTGGCAGTAGGCTGTATGCACCAACCCTATGGCATATGTCTGACAGTCCCAAGCCGGTGCAATAGCTGTGATGGGATCAAAAATGGTTCGCGCAGATTCCGTCTCTGTATTGGAAGGTGTAAACAGGACCACGCTTCCTTGCGAACCTCCTGCAACATGCACGTCAGTACCCGCAGCCCCAATTAGCTTGTCTCTCCCTACCGAAGGCGATTTTTCCATTCTTCATCCATGCTGCAACCCGGTATGGCTCATAAGAAATGAAGCTTGCGATTTGCCGACCAGAGTTTATCTCCCACACAATTGCGGTATAGCTTGCATCGTAGCTCACTACCAATCTACCCTGATCCCTCTCACTGACATTGTCTACGGCAATGAACAACACCCTCTCCTTGTGCAGCTCGAAGCGACGCTCAATAGCTAACGTATCGTGATGAAGACATAATATGGCGTTGCCCTGAGCATAGAGGAAGATGGAAGCTGTCGCTGCGCAGGGTTCGAAGTCAACCTCTTCTGAGATACGAGTGTCAATCGGCGTCGCAGCTCGGTAGGAAGGTCTTGTGCTAGAGGATGTCGAGCGGTGCCTTGCCAGCTGTCCGGCGGACATGGCGAAGGCCACGCAATTGACGTCTGCGCAAGGTTAGCTCGCTCATACAGGCCCCTCGAGAAGCGCTGCGAGCGATGAAGCGCCGCTATACTTGCGACAGCAAAACCTCAGACCGAGTGGGGGAGCTGTGTAGCAAAGGCGAGAGATACGCACCCGAGTAATGGTTAACGCCAGGGAAAGATGCAATGGGGGCAAGTTATCCCTGGTTTGAAGAATGATGGAGGAGTGTGGTATGCTGAAACAAAGGTCTGCACTTTGCGGCTAACACCATCTACTCCTCATGCACGGAATAATCGAGCTGTGTGACATGAGGAGGCTTAAGCGGTGCTGCAGACTCAAGTGAGGGGAAAAGCCAGGGGAAAAGCTGCATGAGAAAAGGGTTTCAGGCGCGGGACAATAATAAATGTTGAGCAATAAAATGGATTAATTCGAGATGAATATCGAGACTTCTGCCCTATCAATGCTCGTCGTGGGGCCCAACTGATAGCCTGTGAAGTGAAAGCGCTTGAATAACGCAGTGTGAGAGGCTCAATGCACACACAACGTCGTAGTACCCGTGATCTGCAATTGATAGACACGGTCGGGCAATATACCAATTACTTGAGAAGCTCTTTGGGTCTTGATGAGTCTAAAGAAATGGATTGAGAATTCAAAATGCCCGAAAGAGCGAACCAAGGACGAAGGAGGGCCTCGCAGCCATATCCCATCTTGCACTGGTTCCACGCCATCTGAAGACCGTCAGATCTTGCCCGGGACCTTACAAGGTAGGCAAGTTAGCCAAATTTGGCGAGAATGTGATGGGTAGGCTTGTTGGAGTGCAGAGACCAAGATGCAGTTTGTTGTGTGATGCAGGAACAGAGAAGCGTGGGAAGTTTCTGATTGGCGCCAGCGGCATGCAAGCTTCGCCGGCCTCGTCAACATTTCAACCAATCAAGATGGATATCTCTCTGATTCCTCGAAATCGCTCGACAGGATGGTGTGAGCCGGACCCTTCCTTTGACTGATCAAGACAAGCGCAGCGCGTAGAGCTGAAGAAATGGGTAGCGAATGTGAGACGGCTGGTGGGGTTACTCGTGACTTTACAACATGGCAATCGATGGCACATGGCCATACAAGAGCATTGTGCTTCATGACTCCGAATACATGGCTTTGGCTATACAATTGGCTTTGTTCCTGAAACCACTGAACCTCTTCCTCGGGTCCAAATCAGTCACGTTATCAGGACGATATAGAGTGGTGAAAATGGCTGGTTCACCGCTGCCAAAAGGTGCAGATACGAATGGCCTCGGACCCTTCTCATGATCACTGCATGAAGGAAGCACAGAGAGATTCTGGAAGTCACTTGTCACTTGTCACATTGATTCTATGCGCGCACATCTGATTTACCCAAGAGCAACAATTGATCGCGGTTTCTTCACCCTCCTACCCTCTGCTCTTCCTCGCTATTCGTCATCGCAATCCCAACGTCGCATTCCCTTCTGCCTTCAGCTTTCTCTCCCACCATCGCTTGCGCAAAACACTTCATCACTTCCCCTCATTCTCGACATTCATGCTTTTCCCTAATGCCCTCTCTAATGTACAACATGCATCGTTCTTATGCAAAGATACCCAATAACGTCCGAAACGGTCAGGAAGAAATAGGTGAAGCTGTCGGCCTCGCCCGCTCTCACTTCCACCCGCCTCGCTACGTCTGCCCCTGGCGTAGCCGCCCGGGGAAATTAGGAGCCCGGTCGATCATCTTTCTGCATCACATCTGAAGGATCGTCGTCTTCCTTTTATCTCTGCTAACATCAAGGTTCGAATACCTGACATCATCAAGAGCGACCCATTTGGGCAATGCCACTGACCATTGTTGACGAAAGAGGAAGATGGGCGCCTCCAGGACTCAGACTATTCATATCTGCTTGTAAAGGAGCCGAGTCTTGACATCGTCAATGAAAATGACTAATGTGATGCGTTGCCAACACAGCGGTGAGGATTGCGATACCTTAGTGGACATCCTGACGCCGGGATTCGATCGCCATAACGATCATCTGTGGCAACTCTCGGCATTGCGAAGGCATCCAGCCTCTGACATCGAGTAGCTGACTTCTGATGTCGCCGTCAACTGCTTTGCCGAGGACATCGGTTGCCTGCATGACAACTGCAAATGTCGCAGGGTCGATGGCTAGATGTGGCTCGTGCTATCCATGTTGGATTATGCTTACTCTGATTGACAGCTGTCTGTTATTTGTCAGCGTTGCTCAATGAAGGCATGCGATCCATAGAGTACTTACCATATTACATGTGTCTTTTTGATCTGTACCATGCTCATCTCGGTGACTCAGGAATGGGGCTTATGCCCAGCTGCAGCTTCCGCCTTTTCATCAGATCGCTCCGTCTCTTCGGCGCTTTCGGAGGCGCCCTTCTCGCGACGGCTGGCAGTGTATCCAGAATGAGTGGCGCTTGCTTCGTCTCCTCCCATGAGATCTCCGACTCTTCCTCCATTACTATTCTTTCATGCAGATCGCGCTCGCCAACTGCAAGCAAGTCTTCATCAGTGATGTAGGAGCTCGCCTGGCTGCCGCAGAAGGATGCAAGAGGGGACAATATCGTGCGCTTTGGCCAGTCGGGATGGGAGCAGCTGATGAATGATGAGCTGCTTATAAAGGACGGTGGTGTCAGAGGACTCAGGTCGCTGGATGACAGTGACTGGTTGGAAGAGGTCGACGACCGTGAGGATAACGGCGACAGAGTGAAGTCGGAGGAGGAGCTCATCGACGGTGGCGATAATCCTGCTTTGAATGGGTTGCTCATCGCGCTGGAGAATGCCAGCGACGGAAATGTCAAGCGCGCCCTTGAATATGGCGAGATAGACATGTTGTCGCGTTTGTCGCAATTGTGGAAGGAATATGGTGAGTTGTTGATGATATTGTAGCTTGGGATATCAGGCTGCAATGGTAATAAAGCGCGAGAAGTTGGCATCGCCTGACCTCTGCACATGCCAATAGCAATCAGGTATATAATGACTATTCTCGCGCATCACAAGGGATCAAGTTGTTCAAATGTGATGTCTCAACCCGAAGCAAAGCTTTATGCGATGTGCCTGAATAAGGGTGGTGATGATGGTTGTCGACGCGCCGCACCGCAGTCCCAGGGCGGGTGCATAAAAGAATCAAAACAATCACACAGCCAAAGCGGTAAATCGCAAATCCTCCAGAAATAATACAAATCCTTCAGGTGGGATCCTTTAACCCCTAAATAATAATCCTTCTTGCAAATGCGGAGTGCGACAGTGCTCACTCAGCCCACTCATTCGACGCGCTGCTGCAAACGGACTCAGCACGAAATCCTACTAAGCATTACTCCTCGACCATACGGTGAGCGGAAACCAAAGTAAGTGACTACGATATGCAAACGAGTGGAAATCCGCGCCCAGACGGAGACCAGCGAATATAATGTCTACCAAACGGATGTAAACACCGCATCTTGACTATTATAGTCGTATTTGCCTCATTCGCACGTATCATCATGACATATCGTGGTTCAGGCTTCAATCACCCCGAAATCACGCTACGGAGTGTTTACAAGGCGGTGACTCACCGGAGGTTATTGGGCGGCGTGCGGCGAATGGAATACTCTAGGGTACCCTTAGGCACTACAAGTCTACTTGAGCCCCCAGGTCTAGATGTCCGGGGAGCGAATAGTAGCAGGAATGCTTGGGGCCCTAGGGGCGATGCTTGTGTAGCTTGATTAGGTAGTATGTAACGTGTCTGGACCATGGAAGATTTGGGTAGTAATCGGGCGGCGAACGATACAGCGAATGCATGAGTTGTTTTGGGTTCTGATTGAATTAGGCGGTGAAAGCCACTTCAGCGATTTCACTTCAGCCAGTCGAGCCAGTGTTTACGAGTGCGAGGCGAGAGGCGAAGGTAAGGAAGGAGTGGGGGGCGCCATGGCTTCGTCAACCTCCGAATACGCCAAGTTGTCGCACTTTCTATGGCAAAGACATGATCTCTATGATACAAGGTATTCCAATACGACATGTTGATGGACGCTACATACTTATTAGAGTGTGCGAGATCCGTCGGCGAACGAAGCGAAGTACGGATACGGCCCTTGTTCCGATTGGGTTTTTGCGGGGAAGGGTCTGCATATGGAATCTGACATGAGCATTATACGGATGTCCGTCATCATACTACCTTATTCCTGTAGGATGAAAAGATGAGAATGCTACCGTAATCACCGATGATGATGACTTCGCAGGATGAGTAAGAGATTAAAGGGATTGCGGACTGCGGTGCGGTGAAGCTTTTCCTTGATGCTACTTAAGCTGCCAGTGCATACCTTACATGTGCAGGAAGAGGCTGTGTGAAACATCGAGTCTGAAGCATGTTACGGTGCGCTGTGTGTTAAGGTTGACCACCTTTAGAGGCGATGCTGAAGTAGCTGAGCTCAGCTTATCCATGTTTCATGATGCTTGGAGCGCTTGTTGAAACTGCACTTGACCGCAGAGCTTAGCAGACGAACTGTTATCAGCCTCATTGTTCGGATTGGCTGTCCTCGTAGAGCACCCTCTAGAAATCTTGGGAGACAAAACCTTGCGCATCGTCGTTGAAATGCAAGCTGAGAAGGAGTGGTCTGCACTACTTATGAGCAAGGGAATTTAGAAGAGGATCGGTCATCCGAGCGCGAAGGATGCCACATTGTCTTTCCCAGGACGAATAAAGTGATAGACTGTGCGTATACGCTGTCATTTGCACAGTGACAACCGGGAACTACTCGAAGCAGAGGCACCTTTGAACAAGTCCGAAATAGAGGCTTCAATTGCCTTCCTTAAACTTAGAAGCTGGAATAATGAGAAGGATGCATCCTCCAGGTGCAGCTGTAATCCACACAAAAGAATCACTACACCTGGTGAAAATGGGCGTGAGAATCGATCTTCCTCCAAAACCTAGCAAAGTAAAGTCTCGATGAATATCGAGTACTGATAGTATAATGTGATGGTGTAGCAACACTAAGCGTGTATTGACCTCACGAGCCTGAATCTCTTCTGCTCCGCTTAGACTGCAATACAATGTCGTGTCTTGTTCCATCATCCTCTCGTCCCGAAGGAATATGAATCTTGCGCAGCCACCTTTGCGGCTTCCATCTTCCTGTCAGCTTCCTACTCGAGCTCTAAGCTGCGCCGGACTCAATCATGGTCATGTTCGTACTTTCAACTACGCTTTGTTTGCAGGCTGTTAGAATTGTGCATCCTCTGTTGTTATGTTGCGTCGACTGAGCAGTCTTCGAGGTGGTTGATTCAGTCTGCAGGTGTTGAGTCCGCTCCAAGCGTAGCCATACCAGCTTGCGTTGCGGCTGGCACTGGACTCGATGCCGGTTTCGCTGGTGCTGGTGCGACCTTGAGGTGATTGGCGTTAGGGATGTGAGCGCCTCCTCTAGGAAACCCACCCCTTCCTCTCAAAGGCCCACCTCTGCCACCCGGAGGCAATCCACCTCCACGATGTCCCATCATCGGTCCCCCTCTAGTATTCCTAGCTTGCAACGTTGGGCCAGTCTTTCGCTCAAGCACAACCACTTGTCCTTGCGCGACCTTGATGGGACTGGCTTTTATCGCTTTCTGTAAGCTCTCGGGCTCTGTGAAGTCGACATATGCAAAGCCCTTCTTTTTGTCAATTTCAACTTTATTAATCTTACCGAATTCGACAAAGGCTTCTTCGAGAAGAGGCTCCGTAATGCCTTGTGATGGGTTCGCGTGCTTCAGGAATGCTTGAGTTGCAGTTGAGGGAAGCTGAGGTTGTCTCGGTGTTTTAGGGGCGGCATTTGCAATTGCAGATGCCGGAGCCTTGGGAGGGACTCTTGATGCTGCTGGACCTGTGGGTGGCGGAGGTGGAGGTGGAGACTTTGCTTTTTCCATAATCAAAAGAGATGGGGTGGCGGATGTTGCTGCGGATCCATCCGTGGGTGGCTCTGGGGTTGTGGTGGCAGCCGCTTGCATTGCCTCTGTAGCTTGCTTTGCTGCAGGCGGGACGTTACTGGCCGCATTCCTTGTACCAATACCTGCTGGCCCTCGTCTTGCACCTCTTCCACCTCCGATTCCAAGATCTCGCTGCAATATCTTCGCGGCAGCACTCGCGTTTCCTCGCTCACGTCTCTTATCTGCAAGGACACCACTGCCCGTAGTTTTTGATGTCACAGCAGGTACCATAACCGTTGGGGGAGGTGAAGATTGTCCAGCTGTTTCCTTTCCCTTACTGCCATTTGCTGCTTGCTTGCTCAGTACCTTGACCGCTTCACGAGCAACCTGCTCAACTTTCACAGCCTGAGCACTTCGCTTCTTAGGAGAGGCTGCAGTCGTACTTCCACCAGAAGCCTTGATATCTGTATTTGTAGCCAACTTTCCATCTTTGGAGTCTTGACGAGAATTTTTGGAGCTTTTAGAGGATGCAGCGCTCTCTTTGCCCTTGTTCGCCTTCTTGTCTCGCAGAAATTGGATAAGGGGTGTGACAGTGACCTTATCTTTACCCTTCCCCGTAGTATCATTTTCTTGATCCACTGGAGGCTGTTTCAAAACAGGGTTCGTCAAGCTCTCGAGGAAGTCTATGAACTCTGGGTCTTGGTCGATCGTGCCTTGACGAGCGTCCTTGCGTGGCCTGCTGTTGGGAATGCGGCCATACGGAGCAAACTCAACTGAGGGAGGTCCAAGCAACGCGGAATCTTTGAAAGAGCCTTTGGCATCATTGAACGTAGTAGTACGGACTTTCTCCGAAAATGGGGCTACATGCTCTTGTTTCGTTAGATGCAGGTAAGCACGGGATGGTCTTGATGGTTTGGCAGGACTGTATAAGCAAGCTCAGCAAGTCATTCCCTGCGCACGAACTTAGAGAGGATCCTATACTCTTTCGAGATTTTTCCCTGCTTGTAGACTGCCCAATCAACTTTTCCCCCATTCACTTTCCATTCTTCCCCGAGAGCGTCTTCGAATTCTGATTGTGTAAGGCCAGGGGCAAGCCTCCTGATGATGAGCTTCATCCGAGCACCTGTTTGTTTCAATGAATGGGTTTCCGGCGCCGGTACAGGCTTTCTTTGTGTGGCAGAAGCTGGTATTGACAGAACACCATTTGAACGTGAAGGTCTCGCTATCATCACTTTCGGGGCAGGAGACGACATGTTGATGGCTTGTCATTCACTGCACTAAACCTAAATCAACAACAGACTTCCCCTCGTCCTCCGAAGCTCCTCTTCACAGCCTGACAGGAACACAAGGTGAAGACCTTGATTGTAGGTAGTGAGACTGAGAGTAGAGTAGTTAAGCATGATCGACACCCGGATTGATCGAGCGACCTATCTGGCCTGGCGCCGGAGATACAGATGAGCGACCTAGCCTAAAATAGTCTGGCTCAATTGAGGAATACGTCCAGTCCTCAGTCGGACTCCCATTAACCCCCAATCCATCGCTTCGAGCTCAGGTGCGCAAAGATGCCTGACGCTGAACGCAAGAAGAAGATCCCAAAGCCAGGGCCGGCAAAGCTCTCAAAGAACGCTGATGTTGACGAGTGGCTTCAATGTGCCTTCAACAATCAATACCTGCCCGAGCAGATTATGAAAAAGCTTTGCGAGATCTGCAAAGAATATCTGATGGAAGGTGAAGACGCAATATGTTTTCCTGATCTCAGAGTAACGCTGATCAATCAAAAGAATCAAACATCCAGCCTGTCTCTACCCCTGTCACCGTCTGCGGTGATCTACACGGTCAATTCTACGATGTGCTTGAGCTTTTCCGAGTGGCAGGAGGGGCGCCAAGTGACGTTCAGGCAAAGCCTTCAGCTGTCCCTACGGGTATCATCACATCCGATGACATTGAGCCCCCAACCGAGATTACCGACCCTAAGCTCAAGAAGAAAATTCGCTCCAGCGACAAGGACAACGAAAGCAGTGCGAACACCAGCGGGGTCAGTGATGAGGACGATGCCGACGAAGAAGAAGAGCGTGGGCGTAAGCGTGAAAGTAGCCACGCACCAACCTTAGGTGACGAGAAGGAAGGCAGTACCGGCATTCCCGGCAATCAGAACTACATTTTCCTGGGCGACTTCGTTGACCGTGGGTATTTCAGTCTGGAGACATTGACCCTGTTGCTCTGCCTCAAAGCCAGGTCAGTATCTTCGCCGTTTGCATCGAGACGACACTCAAAGATTATTACAGATACCCTGACCGGGTCACTCTCGTCCGTGGCAATCACGAGTCGCGCCAAATCACTCAAGTCTACGGCTTCTACGAAGAGTGTCAGACAAAGTACGGGAATGCGTCTGTGTGGAAAGCTTGCTGCCAGGTCTTCGATTTCCTTGTCCTCGGCGCAGTCATTGACGGCAAAGTCCTCTGCGTTCACGGTGGCCTGAGTCCTGAGATTCGTACCCTCGACCAAATTCGTGTCATTGCACGTGCTCAGGAGATCCCCCACGAGGGTGCGTTCTGCGACCTGGTATGGAGTGATCCCGAGGACGTTGGAACCTGGGCTGTCTCACCCCGTGGAGCTGGATGGTTATTTGGTAACAAAGTCGCTACCGAGTTCAACCACGTCAATGGGTTCCAGCTCATTGCGCGTGCTCATCAGCTGGTCAACGAGGGTTACAAGGTAAGGTTGATTCACTACTACAATTTGGCATCCAGCTTACCAAAGTCCAGCACCATTTTGAAGATTCATCTGTCGTCACAGTCTGGAGCGCACCTAATTACTGTTACCGATGTGGCAACGTTGCATCTATCATGAATCTCGGAGAAGACCTCAAACCGAAATTTACCATCTTTTCCGCTGTCTCGGACCGAGAACGCCACGTCCCACCCCAAAACAATCGTCGTGCCGAGTACTTTTTGTGATTAGGATCTAATACGATACCCCAGCATAGCAGGTGTATAGCGGGCGTTACGAATTGTATAAGTGGCATGATATAACGGTGTGGCAGGGAAGAGATGTACGATAAGCATGAAAGACGAGACACCGCAATGAATCAGTGAGCCAAAAATTTCCACAGCAAGAGGTAGTGAGTGAATGGATTGAAAGGAATCAATTCATACTGGTAAGATGTGTCAAATCCCATCATGACAGCCGATGCTGGCTTCATTTGCATCTCTCATTGATTTTCAATTGCGAGGCGCGCTCGCCTTTCATCCTTCATTCATCGTCTTGACCTACGATTTCCTCTATAATCTCAATATAAGAACCAATTTTCCCTTCAATGCTCCACTTCAGCTTATCTGGATCCCGATATTTTATCATCAGACGTGTCAGCATCGTTTTGTCTTCTTTGCAGCTTGCTATAAATATACACATACATATGGGGTTGTGACATACGTTGTCGAGTGAAGAGCGTAAGAAGTTGGAGTTGGCAGTCACCCTTAGCGAGTCGTTAGCGTTGATGAGAATGGCAAGGGATACACTCATTACAAAAGTACTTTCATGCTGACCCGTGAGCAGCAGGACGTTGTAGACCAAGATGAAGAAACACTGTATTATTAATTTCGGGGAGCTTTCAAGGGAACACAGAAACAGGCTGGGCTTGTGCTAGACTTGAGTTCGAAAGTGCTTGGAATGGAGCCGTTAGCGAACGGCAGATATCAGTGCAAGGCTTCTGAAAGGCTTTACAGCTTTTGAATTCTTACCCACCGCCGAGTTTGGCGAGCCGCATATTCGCTGGTACAAGTCCACAGTGGCCGACAGCAGCCATTATGGGCAGCATAACTCCCCAGCACCTCCAGATATCCAACGGAGCGGGTGGAAGAGGACAATACTGGCCAATCCAGAGGCCGAAAGTTGAACAGGACCGATTTAGATCGCTGTCCCAGGCAAGAAAGCGGATAAGGAAGCGGCCAAGGGCAAGATTGGTGTCAAGCCAGCTCATCAAGAGCATCCAGAGTAGCGGGAGGACTGTTGCGGTCGGATTCGCTGACAAGACAGTCGCCTGGACCCGTCCACAGGGCTTCCCACCCGATAGCGTCAAGTCAGACTTCACCCAGGTGGCAGAGGAAGATACTGCGTCTCTTAATGCTCAAACGACCAGAGTTGCTATGAAGTACATCTCTCGGACCTCACACCAAGTATGTGTGCTTGGATGCATACAATAGATCAGGGAGTCTGAGCATCCGAAAACCACAGCGACTGTAAAAGCAGAAGAGGCTCGCGATCAAGAGGAAAACAACGCTAAGATCGCGATTTTCAAAATGAAGAAGACCGCGAAAGCTCGTAACATACACAACATTCTTGTCTGCAACCCCAACATCTACCAGAATTCTCCAGTGCTGGCGGGCTATCTCTGATTCAAAGATACAAGCGAGATCTACAATTTTCTCCATCAATCCGGGCTCGCCAAAGGTATCTTCAATGACTGGTTCCAAGCCCGAATTGTTCACTTCGAAATGGTAATAGATAATAAAAATAGCCCCGGTGAGCGATAGCAGCGCAGTGAAGAGCTGCTGGCTGGGCACCCCAACTGCCCTACACTGGTGAACCGAAGAAAATAGGGGATCCAATGGACATCAGCGACGAGATTGCACCTTTACGCGGTGCTGATGACGAGTATCCTCCGAATCGATCCAAATTCCGCCTCTACCAGGCAAACGGTGCTAGTGCTATGTGTCTAAAGAGCCACAAAATAGTACGCGCTCGATTGTGTGCAGCCGATAACCGCTTCGCCAGAGTTCGAGACAACACCGCACGACTACCAGCTCAAAGGTGCCGCTCAAGGGCATATGCTGAGTCATTTACACTTCCGTGGTATGATTTGTGGAGACGAAATGGGTCTCGGCAAAACGTTACTGGCCATCCTGATCATCCATCTCGCAAAGGTTGAACCAGGATGCTTTTCGGTAGTTGTATGCCCAAAGTTATGCCAAACACAATGGCTACAAGAGTTCGAGCACCATAAGGTAGTGAGTCTTTAAATCGACAGTCTCGATGCTAGCTTCATACTAATCCCATCCACTTATCTGGCTAAGGACGAAGTCAGACAAGCTTTGGTGGTTATGCCTAAGGTTTTGCAGAATCAAGAAGGAAAACTCAGAGATCAGACAAGGGTTGGCAAAACAAAGCAGGGACTTCTGATGCTGGCGCTATTCCGAGTTAATTGAAGGATGAGAAACTCAATACGGCAATTTGGAACAGCTCAGACCGCAGCGAAAGCAAAACCAAGTCGATAAGCAAAGAGAGGAGGCCTCGTACAGATTTAGAAAGGAATCGCCGTCGATAAGGCTAGGGAGCAGATAGATCAAAAGCCCAGCCTTATCGTGAGATTGGTCTACACAATGGTAAGGAAGGTGACAGATGTGACCGAGAGCGCTTTTACGGGTACTGCTGGCATAGGAGGCCTACCGCCAAATTATACTCTGGTGACCCTTCAAGGCATCAGGGTAAAATATGGAGTATGGATACCTTAACACAGGTAGAAAAGGAGATCACAGACCGCTTCAGACCACCCGAACAGCGCAATCAGAATCGTGCGCCAAATGACAGTGTTGAAATGCACCAGGAACGCCCACAAGTGTTGGGCACTCACCAGTATGTCGCGTTAGCTTTAGTCTATTTTTCAATCACAAAATTCTACTCAATGCGTCAGACACGAGGGGTTCAGATATTGGCGCATGTCGACCCAAACATTTGCGAAGCCTTTGAGAACCGTTTTACTATCTCTATCGGGTAGAGAGCGCAGGTAATACTTTCCACAGAGCATATACGATACTCCCACTACCACCTCGACGTGTGTCGAAAGGCCCCTGTTCGGGCTGCCTTTGTTATGATATGATCTTGTTTCTTCCTTCTCTTTTTTCCCCTGAAATTTGGAAGCTAGCTTCGTGAACAGACTACATTAGGCGACACGAGATGTAGCACGTTATATTACAGAGCGTCAAGAATTCATTCTCTTTGAATCTTCAATTTCTTCATGACAGAGCCAGCCTTCAATCCTTCGAAGAACTAAGATCGTTATTCTACTGTACAAAACTTACTTATACCTGTATTGCCGATCGGATTTCCGAGTGTTCCATGATGTCTCCTGCATCAAGCCAGTCGACCTAACTACCAGATCGATCCCAAATCAATCTCTCGGTAAGTAACTTTTGGGGCTTTCGTTGCCTAAGAGACACGTGCCAAGGGCATCTTACCTCTAAGACGTGTCTTAAGACTCAAAAGTGCCCATTCTGAACGACCATTGTTGACTCCGAAATCTCGTAGGTGACAGCAGCTGCCCTTGCAGCCTCAGCTGTTTTGGCCCTGGACGAGAGACCCTATGCCGTGATTGGTGGTCACGCTGCGAGGTTACTCGGACATGGACGTACAACCTTTGTGTCTATGGAAGCTCATCAAATGGTGTTCTCTGTGATTGAAAAATATAGCACGTGGACATCTTGACAGATCGACGAACAGTTGAGCTCAGAAACCAATTTATTGGAGTGGATAAACGATTCACCATTGTTATATCCAAAGGAAACATTCAGGTCAGGTAATTCCGTGGTTTTCTGAACTGCTCGTTCTGAGCCGCACGTATCTGAGCAATGTATCTCCTCTATTCCTTTGAGATCCGTTGGAGACTTCCAGGCTTGACGTTGCAAGCCGTGCGCAGCCTCAAAGGAATATGACTCGCACCATATCTGAAACAACCTCCAAACATCGTGCCAGGCGGAAGGAAGGAAGGAAGGAAGGCAGTGTCTAGGCTACTTTCGACCCGCACGAGACCATGAAACAAACATTCTCGGTGTGCATGCAGCATCTCAATGTATCATGCAAGTAAGCAAGCAGGCACAGTAAGCGCTGGGGCCGACCGCCATGCAAAATTTTCCAATAAAAGAGTGTGGGTGCGTAATGAAACTATGTAAGTCCGCCGCTACGAATACAATTAGCGTCCATGTGCTTGCCATGTGGCGGTTAAGTCGGACCACTTCGAGGTGATGCAATTCACAGTGATAGTGACACGCAGTGATGGAATACATGAGTATTCAATGCTGGTGGCTGATTGATGGTGGGCGCGCTATGGGGGATCGGGATCGCAGGCATCACACCCTCTTCCCAGCCAAAAGAAATCAACATCCGACAAAAAGCAATCAAAAAGCAACACAGCGATATCGATCTACTCTAGAGTAACAGTATCCAAAGTAATCAAATTGAAAACCATCCAATGTACTTCGCCTACTTATCTTACATACATTTACGGAGTACATTCATCTAATCTACACCGCCGCACAGCTGCATTTCCCAGCTCCCCCAAATAGCCCAAAGCTCCCCCCAAGCGCAACCCTCCCCACCAATTTGCTCACCTCAGCCGAGAATCCCACACGGCGCGTAAACACCCAGCGATTGGCCATCCACGTCTCGTAAAGAGCTCGTAAAAATCTCATCCAATGGGCTTTTGCATGCGAGGCACAAAATAAATGACTTGCATAATGTTGCATGAACCATTTCTGTGATTGGCCGGTTCTTTTCATTGGTTGGCTCGCCTGTGTGTCAGAGATGTGAGACGGATGGAGGGGATCTGCATCCATGAGTAATAATGTACCTTAGTTGAGAGCAACCTTTTTTCTTTCTGGAAGACACGGGCGGGTAGATTGTGCATTTCGTGTTGGGTTGGAAGGGAAAGGATACCTGTTAGCTGTATTATTTGTTTTTAGTAGAGTCAGAGGACAGGCTGAGGGTGTTGTGGGTATGGCACGACGGTTGGAAGGGTGGTCAGATGGGAGTCATAGGGATACATGGATGTTCATTGAGTTTTCAGGGGATGAGCACGTGGAAATGGGGAGGTGGGTTGGTCGGGACGAAGGCAGAGTGTATCTTGTATTGGATCAACCTGATACAAGAAGAGCAAGCAGATGGAGCTGAACGATCAAGAAGTAAAGCTTTGGGTATATAATTATGTAAATACAGACAGCTGAAAAGCGATATGATCCGTCCAGAGTATGACTCAAAATTGTCTAATAGAGCACACCGTGCGCCAAAAATGACTCCCAGGGTATCCCCGAAAAAAGGTGCCCGCCCGACAGTTTTGCTCGATTTGATATTGGATGCCCATAGTGATACATAGTCCCGCCATAGCAATGCTGTGCTCACAAATGTCCTCCCCAACAGTCGAGAGGTGGGTATCTTCGCAGGCGATGCTGTAGTGCTGCAAAAATGTCGAAGAATTGTAAAGATAACCCTCCCATACCAAAGCAGTACCGCAATGAGTCAAGCAAAACAATGTTCCGGTGTTCTAAGCAGCCAATGGCCGCCTCAAAATGTCTTCGCAATTTGCGTCAAAACGCATGTTCCAGAGCCTGATACCTTGCATCAGGCTTTCCGTCTCTTCCAATTTTCTGTCCCGTCCAAAGATAGAATCCACGAACTCGCAACCCGAGTTCTTGCCCATCTTCACAGGACCTTTCGAACCTTCCTTCTTCGCAACCTTCCACATGTAATCTTCACAAATCTTAAGTAGCTTCTTAAATCGCGCCCACAGTCTATCTCCACTCTCGAGAAAATCTTCCAGAAGCTCCTGGTTATCTGGGGACCGCACACGAGGCAAACATTCATCAGCTCTTTTCATTTTGTGAGAGAGCTTGATAAGGAGAAGCCACAGGTCACCTGCAACTTCCGATAAAGGTGTGTCGGGGCCATTTCGAAAGACAGTCCAGTCATAGATCCATTTACCAAGTGAATTAGCGTCGAAGACACTGCCCAGTAGCAAGACCGGTGCCTCGGTAGGGTCCCAATTCTTCAGCGAATAGCCAGCAGGAATACGGGCCTTGGCTGCGTCAGCTGCTGTTGCCTCTCGTGGTGGCGGCGCTGCTTTGGCTGGTTTGCTTGTGGTGGCTGGTCTAGGCTGCGATGGCCGACGAGGACGTGTCTTCTGTGACTCATATGTCTCCTTCTGGACAGGCTCCTGATTCATGAAGAAGTCTCGGTTAGCTCTGCTCTTTGTGTATTTGGCTTGTTTAGGCTGGCTGGGCGCAGCTCGTGGCCTGTACTGTCCAAATGTAGGCATATCTTCTGCTTCGTCAGACGTGTCAACATAGACAACACGCTGTTTCTGCGTTTGCGCGGACGCGTGGCGCCTTGGTCCCTCGTAGTTGCCACCGCCACGTTTGGCGGAGCTTGAAGAGCGCCGAGCTCTTGTATAGACGCGATCGTTGCTACTCACATCCTGGTAAATTGGTGGCGACGCAAAGTCTGGCCGAGTTGAGTAATGTACTGGATAACCAGGTGGAGAATGCCATCCTCCAGGTCCTTGAGGAGATCCATAGCTGGCCTTTTTCGAGTCACGATTTGCTTTGGGCGATGCAATGGGTGTTTGATATTGAGGTGGTATGTAGTATCTGTAGGTTCCAAGCGGAGGTGAGCTTGAGGGTGAGGTTGTTGCTGAGGTGTCGTAATGGTATTGAGTCCATCCTTGCGGAGGGACTGAGTAGTGGTACATGTTGTTGTGGTGTCGCGTGCATCGGAGATTCCGTATCCTTATGTACAGGGCGGATGTCGTCCTCCACCCGAACAGTGACTGTCCACGGTGAGGTTCGCAGTCGACCTTGGTCGCTGAGCGTTGTTGTGTCGGGAGAGAGGTGAGGGAAGAGGACTTTGGCTTTGGCTCTCTCTAGACATATGGTCGGTCGGAAGGATTCGACGGACTTGAATGATTTGAAGTTATGGATCTATGCAGCGCAAGATCCAAATGACGTCTGAGAAGCTTTGTTGCGTTTGTGCGACAAGTATATACTGTGATGTATGCAGAGCAGAGAAAATGTGATGGAGCGGGAGACGAGTCCCCTTATTAAAACAAGGTGGCAGGAATAGATTACCACTAGTGGAGACTAGCAAAATAGACTTCAGGTACATTCATACAATCGCACAGGGGGGCTCTTTTGCGCTAAAATCCCAGGAGGGTTGATTGGAGCAGTGATGTCTGCAACCTTTGGCCGCTGCTCACCCACACCTTCAAGCTGAGTGATACTGTCTCGCTTTTCCGAAGCTGAATCATTGATATGACTCTTGCTTGTTCTTTCGTACGAGAAATGACTCTGTAGGTTATTGTTGGTCCTTGCCAAATTACACTTTGAGGCTCACAATCGCAAAGGTTAAAGCGCTAACTCCTGTATGGCTGCCCTAATTTGGTTTGCCTTCTACCTTGCTGCCACTCATGAGGCAACATACCAGACAGAATGACAGATAGCTGTGCAATGAGTCAAACTCTGCGGTGCCCGAGAAGTCAGGTCAGGTCCTTTTATACTTGTTCCAAAAAATGCTCTGAGAATTGTCCAGCAGCTTCTAGAAAGTGATTACCTGAGCCTGCTTTTGTCAGCATTGCGCAGTATCCCTTGGTGCTTTTGCCACCCAAGGACTATGTTGCAAAGGTCTTTACCATTTCCACCGATGGCTGCATTGCATGTGTGAGGACGTAGTAAGACATATCACGGAGCTGCTCGCTGACCTGTTTCATCACACACATCTTTTTGTTCAAATCTGTGGATACCCGTTGTGAGACCTTTATCCAGGTGGTCTTTTCTCCGAAAGACCTCATGCTGTACCTAAATCGGCTTACATCGCTTTGCTACATTGTCGTCATTGCAGATGACCATTTTGAAGCTACTTCGGAGCGTTCAGTGCTGTCGAGAGGGTTTCCAATTCTGTGGGAATGCTTGCGTAGGTTCTGCGAACACCCGGAAGTGCAGTGACTGGCTATGCTTTGAATAGAGATTACCGACAATTCAAGAGATGCGTCCTGGACCTCAGAGCTGTTTGCTCCTTCAAAAGGGTTTGCTTCCCCTGACGCTCCAACTTCCGGGCCAGGGCATGGTGGGCATGGCGCTGATCTTCGGAGGAAAGGAGGGAGGACGATGCGCAGCCGGGGACACGCAAGTCAAAGTAAGCGCGCAAAACCTCCTTCCTTGAGTCCTTTGCCATATTGATTTTATTGTTGATTTTCATCATTATACGCTCTTCCTCGCGACAACCAAAGTATCTTCGAATACCAACAATCACAACGTGTCACAGCCAGCTCATTATTAACGACGAATGGCCCCACTTACCTTATGCACAGTGCGCCCCGTTCCAGGACTCGAAGGATCTGCAAGGGTGTGCGCATTAGTTCTAGTCTAGACCATCGGAGACATCTGCGATTGGCTGGCTTGGGGCCACATTTGCGGCCGCCTAGCTAGCGGCTCAACTTTATCACTGTTTTAAATCCTTGATCTTACAAGCCGGACACTCCCCGAAAGTCTTTTACTGGAAGATGACACAAGCTATAAATTCGGCATCCGTACGCACATGGCGGTCAAAGGAGAGAGAGCTTCTAATTGTGTCTGGGCCCCCATCTATGGATAGAGCGCAATGAACAACGTCAAAACAGCTAAAATGGCGTGGTATCCAATGGCTTTGTTGGGTATCAATGCCGCATTACAGTTCAATATCCTGAAAGTCTTCCAATGAGAGGAGAGACGAAGCTGAGAACTGGTTACAGAATGGTGTTCTGGAGTGTTCATGCAATAGAAGATCGATGCTCTCCTAAAAGACGATGGCATTGTAGATTCAAGGTATTGTGCGATTTTCCCCGCGCTAATTTTCGCTTAAGATGGTACTCGAGGGTCAAGACGGTGCACTTTCAGTGACAGTCTCGTTGCGCAGATAACTCTTTGAGACAATTGGCAATAATGAGGTTTACCAGCATCATTAATACGGCATGAACAGTAGATCGACAGATATTGTAATACTTGAAGTTTCACACAGCGTGATACTCCAGCAAAAACGAGGACATTTGTTCCTAGAGGGCTCTTGTGAAGCGTGAGATGAACAAAATCGCATTGTAGAACAGTGAATTCCGTCCATACTATTCGATAATCAAATATTTAGTATCGCAGGCTGAGACCCAGCTCCAGTCACCTTAGCTTCAATACTGAGCCCCTCATTCGAGGTTTCGGAGAGACGGATGAGAGATACCCAGAGCTTGTCGCAGTATCTCTTCTCACGACCAGCTTTAGGCAAGGGTGTTGCCTCTTGGGAAAGTGCCCTGGAGCTGCCTTTAGGTAGATCGATGGATTTCTCTTAGGGATATGGCACGGCGATTTTGTTGGTGGCCCTTCAGGAATGCTTTGGGGGGCAACATCAAGACTTTTGGTGTCAATATTAGGGCAACAGATAGAGAATATCTAATCCGACGCGGGTTAGCAGTCGATCAAAACAGCATCGTAAAATAAAAAGAATCGCTAGCGGGAAGGTGAGAAAGCAGGTAGTGCACTAGGATTAAAGACGATGCTCAAAAAAAAAAGGGTTGATCAACCACTCTCAACACAAATCTCAAGAGAAACTCGGTGCGGTCTGGATGTACTACTTAACGGTGACAAGTTTCTTGCGAAATCGCTTCCCTAGGAGGTACAAGTCATGATTTACTGCTGCTAAGCATCGTACGTTACCGTTACGAGTTAGGCAGCATCCGCTAAATCTACACCAGACACCTGATTTCCGCGAAATGGTGAAATTTAGGAAGAAAGATTTGGTTGCCTTCCCAGTTGAGCCACAACAGCTATGGGAATTTTAGCGCTTAATTGATAATATATTTTTCTAAACAGAACTAACGCCATTCACAACAACATGCATTTATCCCAGTCACTTCATTTGACGAGCAAGGAACATTTTTTACGCGATACCCTGTCTCTATGAAGTTCCTGATCATACCAACACCTTCCGTAAAAAATTGCTGAAGCTATTAGCCATGTTCATTGCCCGTTCAAGGATTCAAATATCTTCTGCAAAGCCTGTATCAAACACAACAAGACAGCACCAAGTAAAATTCCAACGAATAGTGCATACTTCTGCCCGAGTGTCCTACACAGCCTAGCTTTCATGAAAGTAAGCCAAATTATGTCGCCATGATCTCTCATAGCAGTACGCATCCCAGGACACCCATCGATACTACTGTGATTATTATCAGCCTGATATTGTAACAATTCGTTCTTTTCCATCTTCTTTCGACTCCAATGGCCCATAGTATCCCGATCCAAAAGGATCGCATTTTGGGATTCTGGATCATCGGGAATGAGTACGGTAGTCAGGAGAGGTACTCCGAAGCCACATGATGTTTGCACCTAAAGCATCTTGAATCACATCATTCCATTCAAAGACATGAAGAGGAACTTACTTTGAACACGTCTAGCAATATTACAGCCCTCGCGCCCTCCATTCTGTCCTTACCCATCTTCTTCAACAAAGGCTCAAACTTCGGATCGTCCCACTCTACAATGCTACCCATACAGAAGAGACGTAAGATTCGTGGGCTCTTAGAAAAAGAACAGAACATGATCGTTATTCTTCCGTTCTCGTAGACATGGCTAATAGTCTCGCTACCTGAGCCTGTTGCGTCTACGTATGCCGCATGATTGGGATCAAAGATCTTGAAAGTGGCCGATGGGAGACCTTTTGGTGAGATGTTGACGTGCTTCCCTGTCAACGGCGCGGAAGCTGTGAAGAAGACCTGCTGTTGGAGTGCCTGTAAAGCTGTTAGTGATGATAGTGAAAGACCGTGGTTTGCAAAGCCCAGGAGTGAAATTCGTACCCATTCCTCCAGATTTTGGGGGATTGAATCGAAGTATTGGACCATGTTCGTGCTCTCCGAATGGGGTTCTAATAGCTAATGCAAGATCATGGAAAGAGAGATTCCAGACGAAAGACATACACACAAGGTCCTATTTACTCGCTTAAGTCTAGCAAGCGCCAGTTAGCACCGATTCTATGACTCACGGTAGTACTCTACTAGAAGGACTACAACAAAAGAAGAAGAGAATGTCATTTCCTTACTCCCCTTAGTCCATGGATATGACACGTAGAATGATCGTCGACGATTGTATAAGTCAACCGTGCTACTTTAATCCTTACAACTAGAGCTAAAGAGGGCTATTCATCTATATATACGGCACATGAATCGCTTGCCAGCAATTAGACAACGTGGGTTCTCTACTTCGCCAAGCACTAAGACATGCATTGAATAGCTCCAGGACTTCTCAAAGTGACAGGGTCTTTGCTCCACTAGAAGACTTGTTTGACGCGCAAGCTGGTCGAAGGACTTCAACATAACGTTCTATGGGGTATGAAGCCCCAAATTTGTATATTGTTTGCTCCAATATTCCGAAAAAGTTGTCCAGGTCGGTCTCCAATGCTAGACTTTATGGCCTAATCTTACCTGGCCCACCCATCAAACTGCACTTGCATCCGAAGATCAGTAGTTGAACTCGTCAGCGAGCTTAGACCTCTCCGACGATGATAATCCAAGACGCATCACTGCAACGCCTATACAAACATGTTGAAGTACTACCTCTGCATACCAAGCACAGACAGGGAGCGCCTCGCCCTGGAGTATTTTCTTGTGACCCGGAAGCTGCTTGTCAACCATGACATGCTTTGCTATAAGCTGAAGTGCGTATCGTATTGTGGGTGAGCCATAAGTAAGAAACGCTCCTTGCTCAAATCCAATGTTCACGGGCAGATCTCCAAACCTCCATACAGCTTTGATAAATTCCAGACCTGAGCGACCTTGTTGTCGCTAATGACTTACAAACTTAACATATCTACTCTAACCAGCTCTTTTGAGGCACTTATTCAGTCGAGCTAAGATGAGTGAGACATCTGCGAATATGAGGTCTCTTGAGGGGACCACATGCTGGAAGACTGGCACTGCGTGGCGAGGTCGTGGGCCCTTTGTGCTGCTGCTTTGCTATTTGCTCCTTCAATTTTGGATCGAATTACCTAGGCAAGATTAGTCACAACGAAAGATACTGCCAGGTCTCAAACTACTCACCTTGCTGTATTCAAATGAAAGTCCTGTTATTCGGCATCCTCGCGGTCCTTCCTTGTTGCTGCTACTTTTTGTAAATGTAGTGGAACCGATGTACATGAGAGTGTAAGGTTGAGATGTATCAAGGTGCACCGGTGGTAAGATTCGAAAATGTAATCGTAGTCTTCCTAGAATAAAGTATTTACAGGAACTTAGATCGTTCTAAGAGAGAGGCCTAGGCAAGCTATGAAGTCCTCCAGCGGTTTCAGATGATCGGAGACAAATTTTGCTCGCATTGATTGTGGCAGTTGCAGTAGACTGAAAAAGCCTCTATCTAGACGCTCCATGATATTTTGCGTGATGCTGTCAACGCCTTGCTGACCAATTGCAGCGTTGAGGAAGAGCTTTGCAACGATGCCAACATTGCCGCAAAGTACTTTCACGGTCTGTCTCGTTCGTTCAATCGGATCCGTGATGGAGTCTGTGACACTACGCACTGGCCGCGGATGGTAATTGATTGGTTGATGAGGTACTGGTAGAGGAGTGTGGCTTGTTGTTGGGCTTGCTAAAAGAGTGGTGAGATGGACGAGTTCAGGCCCATGCTGACGGATATGTAAAGAGATTGACTATTTATATAGGCCCGCAAAAAGCTGAAACAACAAAAAGATCCTCATGGAGACGTTAGGATGAAATCGGCAAAGGACGACTTGGTCCTTCAAGTTACAGATCGAACCATGGGCAAGATCAGTCACAACGAAAGATACTTCCAGGTCTCAAACTTCTCATCGCACTGCATCCAAATGAAAGTACTGATATTCGGCCTCCTCATGGTCCTTCCTTGTAGCTGCCACTGTTTGTACGTGGTTTTTTTTGATGAGGTCCGAAAGGCGTATTGATGGGAGGGAAGGGTCGTGGTTATGCAAAACCGACAACGACGAACGGGAGACGAAGTACAAGTCTTCCATGACGTGAAACTGCTCTGCAATTCGAACCTTGTTCTGCCGCACGTCCTTCAGCAGCTTTGGTATGCGTGTCCAGTCCAAAGCGATCAGGCGACGCTTGTCATTTTCGATTAAGTCTTTGAGCTCAGCCAGCACGTCTTTACCACGATGGGACTTGATCCATGTCTGCTCCTCGACGGTCAAAGTTTGTTTTATGAATTCCAGCATGGTCGGCCAGAGCAACTCAAGAAGACCCAGAATGTCCTGTATGATAGCTTTAGTGGAGAGACATCCAAGTAAATTTGGAAGCCATACCGTCTGACTGTTCTGCATTGGAGTCGCGGTGACGATCCATATGATCACAGTATCCACCAAGAAGATACTCGCATGGGTACGGGTGTCTCTATTTTTAGCCTGGTGCCCTTCGTCAAGGATGATGCGGCTAAAATAACCCCGTGTCCACAACCTCCACAACTTATGAGTGATGTCTTCTTCGTCAGAGGTCTTACCCTTCTTTACTTCTGTCCACATCGATCTATCTCCCCAGCTCGCGTGTGAAGATAGTACGTTGCCAATATGCTTGGTCATCTTATTGGCTGCGCGGCGTCGAAAAGTTCTTTTGGAAGCCTCGCTTGGATCGGAATATATAAATAGATATAGATAGAATATAGGTATGAATACTTGGAGAGGAATGATTTATATTTTTAAAGAAATTCTGCGTTGTGGTTGCAGCTCTTGTCTGCAAACACCACGCGTGAAGAATTGACAAAAAGAAGAGCAAAAAAATTTGTTAGAGATCTCCAAGTCAGAGGAGATATATCTGATCATAAAACCTCAAATGATCGATAATTAGTGGTAGCAAAATCTGGAATGACGGCGAAAGCAACGCAAAGTGCCGTACGACATCCAATTGTAATTCTGGTCTTCTCAAACATTCACATCATACATGCACCACTTTTCGAGCTCCCCACTTCACTCACGCCAAGCCTGACCTTTTTCTTCTCGCTACCACCGAGGCCACCACCCATAAGATTGGACCAGGCCTCAACCATCCACTCATACCAAACCTTTCTATTGTCAGTAGCACGAAAAATAGACACAGTGAGAGTGGAGGCGTCGGGAACGTATAAAGGTGTCTACAGAATCATGATCAGCAGGATTAGCATCGAGTGTTGAAAGTTGGAGGACCCACCTTCAAAGGAAAAAATATTGGAAACCAACTCATCATCCCTGGGCTCTTCTCATCCATAGTAAGCGGGTTCGTGCTCAGTTCAGCGCCCGGATATAGCACGGCTTCAAAGTATCCTGCGAGCCCATGGCAAACAGCACGATCCCGGAGATTGAAGCTCAGCCTTGTATGCCGCTCGTTGTGTTTGTTCGTTGAAGTCACAGGCAAAAGCTTCATGGGTCCATGGGAGAAAGACCATGCTCGCAAGGTATTTGGGGCTGGGGTTGGCACTGATTCTGACGATGTGGTTGAAGGTCGTGAGGTAGTGGAGAGGTAATCCATGGCGTGTAGCATGACTACATAAGGTGTGTCTGGGGCTGTGGAGTCATTGGCAGCTCGAATGGCGATGTCCGCGTGGAGTTTTGGAGCAGATATTGGTGTGAGATAAGCGGTGTAGGAGCACGGTATCGAGATACCATGAGAGGGATTCAGAAGTGGAAGAATTCCATCAAGACATTCTGGCGATAGTTCGTTGTCTGCGAAAGAACCAAGTAGCTCGGAAATCAAAATGTCAACGGGGTAATGCATGAGATTCTCCTGGTCATCGTCTGCTAGGGGATGCTTTGAAGAAGGATCGAAGGGGAATGATTCATGAGCAGGTTGTGGCTTCTGCCGGGACGGCCCCTTCCAAGACCTCATGTCAGATTGAACAAGCTTGACGCAATTGCCCCATGTTTCTTGGTTGTGCCGTTGTAGGAGGACAAATGCGTTGGGGTTCTTCTCGACGGCCCACGTCTCGATTGGCACACCAGTGCTTTCGCTGGCATCCAGAGCTCTGGTCACTAGTGGGCCCCGACCTGCTCCGACGACAGCCACGACAATCTGGCCATCAGCTCCTGAAGCGGGCTTGCCTTGGTTCCGCCAGTCGATCAGCGCAAGTTGGATGGCCTGTAAATACTGGTCATATTTGATCGGATCCTTCTCGAAGACTTCATATGTGATACTTTCTAAGTTGTCAGTGAGCGGCTGTAAAGGAGCTTGCAAGTAATCTTGATAGCCAGCTCCGAATTTTTCAATGTCTGTCCGGGCTGGCTGACGACGTTGCAGATACCGCAAATAGCTGAGATGGGGCGTGGAGTCATCTAGGACGGTTTTGACTGTCTTTTTGCTGTGTTTCCACTGGAATTGGGATGCTTCAGCGGGTGTCGGCGTTAGAGGATCTGCTGCTCTATTTGGCGATATGTTGCCATCAGCTGGATTCAGCATTGATTCCGGTTTGTCCATTCCGGGAATCGCTCCAACGTCGCAAAGAAGTAGCCAGGGAGGATTTCGAATCTTCATGTACTTTGTAAGAAGAGCTTGATGGCTTTTCGTGAACGCTGGGTACCCTTTTGGGTTATCGGAAAACGTCTTTCCGGTAAGTGTAAGGAGTCGTAGAGGTTCGGAGTGCCACCTTGATTGAATACTGGTAGGTGGAAGATGTGATGGTATTGATAGAGCTGTAATGCATGCGGTCAGTCTTTCAGTCAGGCTAATGACATGAGCTTGAAGAAGAGAAAGGGGAGTACCTTAGGATATTCACCTCGTTATCACGGTGTTGCTCCGGACATGATTCGGCAGTGAATCAGATGTAGATATGAAAGAAGAGATGAATACAACGAAAGTACACCACTATCCTTACCTACGCAAAGCCTATTATTGTATTTACATACGGTTCTTATCACGTTCCACGCATCCCAACTGCCGAAGAAGTCAAATTTGACAGCTTTCTTACGTGTCACTTGAGCGGCCCCTTCTTCGTCTTTCTCTTTCATCCCAGTCAATTCTTCGTTATTGATATCTTCCGATACGCCCATGTATCGTCGGCGTGCTTTGTCGGCGAGACTCCCAATGACTCCGTCATTCTCTTCTTCAGGATTGTCCATCATGGGTAAAGACACAGACATATGTATATAATGCCCAATTTTTAGCGCTTCCTGTATCGCATATGCATACTGAGTTATACCCTCCCCGTGCAGCTTACCATGGTGAAGCTTGGGAGCTGGCAGAATGATATTTCCTAACCCACAGAAAGCAGCGTATGCCACTTCCAGCTCCAGTACTTGGCGCGAAATATTGTAAATTGCCGGATCAGGAGAGCACAAATCAATCCACGGGCTGATTATACCAAGCAATTGAGACAGTGTTTCGCCTGGAGCTAATGGCGTATCAACGGGCGATAGAGAGGGCACGCTTGGAACTGCGTCAATGTTTCTTGATGACGGATCAAGTTGATCAAGATGATTTGACAGTAATGTGAGGACCCGAGTGTGGAAATGGGGAGTAGTGATGGGGGTTGTTAGCATATCATACTGCAGAAGCCATTAGTCTAAAGTAGCAACTTCATCTGGGCGTATGAGTAGCTGACATTGCAATCTCGAGCTTGCCGTAGAAGATCAGGAGTGACACGTGTACGGTCGCTCTCATGTTGGCCAATGTAGAAAGTAGGCATGTAATCATCTGGAGAGCCCATTTGGTCCATGATCGTGATTTGACAAAAGTGATGCTAGACCCTTCAATGATCAGTCCTCAGTCAGTACTTTCATGTCTCGTTCACCTTCGAACGACAGTACAGGAAGAACAAAGAATGACAGGAGCCAAAATTCAAGCATTGCGAGGGAGTGGTAGATAGGAAACCGTACCTTGCTCCCAGTGGCTTGAAACAACTGGTGAATGCGGGCTCGTGCCCTGTATGAGCCTCAATCCGGCCTAGTCAATATCAAATCTAGGCTTATGAAGTCTAAAGGGAACAAAAAGCCATATGGTAGATCACCACTTAGTAAAATCTACGTGGAGTCCAATACCGCCGACAAGATGGATCGCAGACCAGAAACCCAAGAAGGCAGTCGCCCTAAGAGGCAGAAAACAGAGAGTATGGATTCTAGAGGGGACTACGATGCAGGCGTGAGTGATGCAAATGGAGGCGTCAGTTTGGAAAATTATAGCCAACGGGTAAAGCAAGAGAAGGATCGAGCGGACGCATTTCTTAGTTCTTTGAATACTGCGCCCAATAAAAAGCAGAAAGAGGTGGAGTCTGCTCCGGCGACAAATCCATACCTGGCGCATCAGTACGAGAAACCAGCGAAGAAAGAGGAAACTGACCCAAAATCGAACCCATATCTAGCTCATATGTACGAGGAGGACGCCGAACACAACGGGTATAGCAACGGCTATGGACGGCCTGCGAACAGAGTGAACGGGACTTCCAGTAATGCCTCTGTCAGGCTTCCCAGGCACCAAACTACAGCTGCAATGGCAAGGAAGGCGGAAGACGGACCAAACAATGCCTTCAGTGGGCAGCCATTATCCTCACAGTACTTCGGCATTCTCAAGACCAGGCGAAATCTGCCGGTACACCAACAGAGAGATGAGTTTCTGCAGATGTACCAAAAGTCACAATTTCTCGTCTTTGTCGGCGAGACAGGTTCAGGGAAAACTACTCAAATCCCGCAATTCGTGCTGTTTGATGATCAGCCGCACATCCAGCGCAAGCTTGTAGCCTGTACGCAGCCTCGTCGAGTGGCCGCCATGTCCGTAGCACAGCGCGTGGCAAATGAAATGGACGTCAAGTTGGGGGAAGAAGTGGGCTATAGCATTCGATTCGAGGACGTCACCAGCCAGAAGACTATCTTGAAATACATGACGGATGGCATGCTGCTTCGAGAGGCGATGAACGACAACAATATGAGCAGATACAGCACCATTATTCTGGACGAAGCTCATGAACGGACGCTTGCCACAGACACTTTGATGGGCCTACTGAAGGAGGTTGCGCAGCGGAGGCCGGACTTGAAAATCGTGATCATGTCGGCGACTCTGGACGCGCAAAAGTTTCAAAGCTATTTCAACGACGCACCTCTGCTAGCTGTACCTGGGCGAACGCATCCTGTAGAGATCTACTACACACCTGAGCCGGAGCGCGACTATGTCGAGGCGTCTTTACGAACAGTACTGCAAATCCACGCTAGTGAACCCGAGGGAGATATACTACTTTTCTTGACTGGAGAAGAGGAAATTGAAGATGCCTGCCGAAAGATCAGCCTCGAAGCCGATGAGTTGGTCAGGGAGGCTGATGCCGGTCCATTGAAGGTCTACCCCCTATATGGGACATTACCTCCTCAGCAACAGCAACGTATTTTTGATCCTGCACCGCCGCCAAGAAGGCCTGGTGGAGCTCCAGGCCGAAAGTGTATCGTTTCGACCAACATCGCTGAAACATCTCTCACCATTGATGGCATCGTCTATGTCGTCGATCCAGGATTCAGCAAGCAAAAAGTTTATAACCCTCGCATCCGAGTCGAGTCGCTTCTTGTATCAGCTATATCGAAGGCCTCGGCGCAGCAGCGTGCTGGTCGAGCCGGTCGAACGAGGCCAGGAAAATGTTTTCGCCTGTACACAGAGGGTGCCTTTAAGAAAGAGCTCATTGAAACCACCTACCCAGAAGTCCTTCGCTCTAACCTTTCCTCCACAGTGCTAGACCTAAAGAAGCTCGGCATTGATGATCTGGTTCATTTCGATCTCATGGATCCTCCTGCGCCAGAAACCTTGATGCGCGCTCTCGAAGAACTCAATTACCTTGCATGCCTTGACGACGATGGCAACCTCACAGCACTCGGAAAGCTCGCCTCGGAGTTCCCACTGGACCCAACATTGGCAGTCATGCTCATTTCATCCCCTGAATTCTACTGCTCGAACGAAGTCCTCTCCCTCACAGCTCTACTCTCCGTTCCTCAAATCTTTGTTCGGCCAGCTTCAGCTCGTAAACGTGCCGATGAAATAAAAGCTCTGTTCGCTCACCCAGATGGCGATCATCTGACCATGCTCAACGTCTATCATGCATTCAAATCACCCGAAGCGCAAGCGAACCCCAAACAATGGTGTCATGACCATTTTCTCTCTCTACGGGCTTTGCAATCAGCTGACAATGTACGACTGCAGCTTCGCCGCATCATGGAGCGTGAAGAGATCGAGCTGGTCAGTGTACCTTTCGAAGATAAGAACTACTATAGCAATATACGACGCGCCCTTGTTGCAGGTTTCTTCATGCAGGTCGCGAAGAAGGAGGGTAATAGCAAGACGTACGTGACTGTCAAGGACAACCAGCATGTCATTCTCCACCCGAGCACAGTGCTACAGCAGGAAAGCGAATGGTTGCTATATAATGAGTTTGTGCTTACTGTCAAGAACTTCATCCGCACTGTGACTGTGGTGAAGCCGGAATGGTTACTGGTGAGTCGTGTACGCCTGTTTGGCTAGATCAGCTACTGACATCATCAGGACATTGCACCTACTTACTATGACATCTCGTCATTTGGCAAGGGTGAAGTGAAGAACGCGCTGCAGAGAACTATCGACAAAGTTCGTAGGAAGGAGGCTACAAAGGGGGCAGGAAGGAGATGATTGATGATAAGACGAGCTAAGTATCATGTCATTGGCTAAAGGAAGAGGTTCTTGTCCCATAGTAAGCACAGTCTGGGTATAACAATAGCATTTGCAATGGCCAATAGCTCCGTCCTGACCATTGTTTTGTCAGGAGCATGGGGTACAGACTCGATAGGAGGCACTTTGCGGGAGAAAACATGACTTGAATTCACAAGTCATCTGGCTACTAGAGCCATAGAATCCAATACATTTGCAGGCAATATCCTAAATATGTACCGCTAAAATATGACATCAAATCGATCCGCATGCGCTTCATGTATCATCAGAGTACCCATTCACACTATTAGTCTTGACCTCTTCTGGCTCATTGACAGCCACAGCACCATCCTCGTCCTCATGTCCGTTGATACCATTTTCGATGGCGGCTTGACCACCCACACCCTCCAGTCTCTTTTTCTCATTCTCTTCTCTTATCTTTTCCGTCTCCTGTCGTAAGTTCTCCATATCCCACTCGTCTTGCTCGTCGTTGTCATCTTCACCACCCTCACCTTCGCTATCATCTTCCGAGCTCTCTTCCCAACCACCCTGCTCGAACATAGCTCTACCAGTCGCCTCCTTGGCTTTCCTGGCCTCGTCCTCTGCAGCCTTCTTGTCTAATCTATCCTTTTTCCACTTTGCAAAGGTTTCAGGAGTGACTGGTGTTAGTTTTCCTGTCAGCTTGTGCCTCTCGCTCTCTAAGAAGTCTTCTAGCGTGAGCGTCTTGAGTGGACTTTTATCCATCAGCGCCTTCTCCGCGGCTCTCTGTTCCTTCGTTTTGAGCACGAAACCTGGCGGCAAACTATGCTTGTACATGCACTTGTCGCCACCATTAGGACATGTCCAGAACCAGCCATACTTCCCTTCTTCAACCGCGTTAATAAAATATTTGCAGACTTTGTCAGTGGTCATCTTGGGGTTTCCATGCTTCGAGAGGACGACCTCTTTTAATTTTGCTGTTCAGAGCGTGTTAGAGTACAGATTTCGCCACAGGACTCTCGAGCAGCGTGCTAACCTTCATCCCAATCATCCATCGTATCTTTCTTCCTCGCCTCCTCCTCGCCCTCTCGCGTGTCCGTGTAAAGGTTCTTCTTCTCCCCCTTTCTCTCAACACTAAGATCGTGGCTGAACTTGCATTTCCTCCCCTTTTCGCAGTGGCCCTGTTTATAAAATATACACACCACTGTCTTCGGGTCTACACCAAAAGGCACCTTTTGCACTTGTACCGGTTTGAAAAGCTCGGCATTTTCTCGCTGTGCTGCTTCTGAGGCCGCTTTGTCCTTTTCCCTCTGAGCCTTCTCTGCGTCCTTCCGCTTTTGGTCAGGAGTTTTGGCTTGGGCGGCCTGAGATTGGATTGCTTGGATTTGTTTCTGGGCCTGCGCTCCTTTTTTGTTTTTCATGCCAAAGGTCTTATCTGCCACGACCTTCGCGGCCGCTGGCTTCGCCTTCTTCTCATCCTTCTTGGGAGGCATATTTAGTCGTGCACTTGGTTCGAAATGACGCCCGGGGGAAGATGGAGACAAATAGTGCGCTGCACGCTGGAAGAAAATGCAGATACGATATCAACGCTTTTTTGAATCAAAAAAACACGCCCAGAAACTTTACTCGCTCGTGTGCTTCCATAGATTATAATATCTGTGTTATGAAGACTGGGGACTGAACGGCTGAGGTGTTCGTGGTGGGGAAGCAGTATCGTCGATCATCTGGAGAGTATTCTCTCCGATGACTCAGCAACGCCAAGCTTTGTATCAGACAGCTTGCTGCTTGCTGTTCTTTTCTTTCCTACATACGACTTGAAGCAGCAGTGCTCCTATATCACTACTAGTACTGTCGATTAACGTCCCTTCATCAGATAGTAAGCGAGTTTGTATGGCATTTCCCAGTTGAGAGGGTCCCAATCCAGCTGACGATCGAAGCAAACGTCCAACCTACAGTATCTACAACCACAAAAAAGTCGCCCGTCAACGACCTCACACTTACGACCTTCATCATGATCTCCGACGACGACCTCTACACGCTTGCCATATTTCTAGGCTCATTGGCCATGCTTCTCATCGTTCTGTACCACTTCCTCGAAATCAATGCCAAAGACGACGACGTGCCTACACAATCTGAAGAGAAAGCAGCCTCGAAAGCTACACCACAAACACACGGCAGGGCTGTCTCCAAATCGTGAGCCCAGATATGAATTGGTGTAGGGATATAGAAAGCGCAAATGGTGGAGAGGAATGCCATCCAAGTACTTGGGTATGCGGACAGGAACACCCGAGAACCGGAATTTCTGATTCGGTAGACGCGGGCGAAATTTCCAGCATCGAAGCATTGGACGAGCGCTCGAAATGTACGTAACGCTTCTTCTGAGCCAGGACTGTGGATAGGCCATGCTACATTATCCGCAATGATCGTTATGCGCTCAGCCACTCAGCGCCAGTCGCGTGTCTCCAGATCTGAGAGTACGGGGTAGAGTCTAGTAACCTCAGAGGATTGCAGCCATGTGGTATATATATGGTCAAGACATTTGTTAAAACCCTGCATGCCTCCAAGTACCTATGGGGTAGCCTTGGAGCTGTATTTCGCGATTGTTCGTTCTTCACCCACCCAGTGCACCATGAAAAGACCATGGCTGTTGTCCCTTGTTTTAGTACTGTGTTTCTGCAGTCCTTCTGCGGCTGTACTACCACCAGCGCCTCCTTCGGAATATCAAGACATCATCCAGCAGCCCAATTTGACCTACCCTGCCTTTCCCACTCTCAATGGGTAAGGCCTTACGGTGCTGCACACTCATCGCCAAAATCAACACTGACATTCTGCCCAGATCAAATGGCATCGATCTTCCAGCAGAACGCTATTATGTCCCCGATACCAATCTAGCCTTGGATTTCTACCACCAGAATCCCTCTATTGCAAGAGAGGACGTCCTCATGTGCCTCATCGAAGGGCTGTCAAAAGTCTTCGGGCACGCCGCCAGCGAGCCCCTTCCAGGCCTATCGACTTTCCACTATAAACGCAACGCGTTTGTTCATATTCAAGACTTGCATCCGACGCCGGGCAGAGCTCACACATATGGTGATATGGCAAACACGCTACGAGGAGTGGGTGAATATATGACTTCGTACAATCAGTTCTATACAACCGGATTTCAGATATGGGCGATTCAGCCTCACGGAGGCGTGGAGCTGAAGATTGGAAGTGGAGGCGTGGGTGGCGGCTTGGGCTTTGTGAGTACCGTGGCTGGAGAAATGGGGTTACCTGCTGCGACCTCAGGAGCAAGCCTAAACAGCCCGATAGGTACAGGGACTGTAAATGCGGGTGCTTCATGAAGGCGTTGGTACTCCAGGTAAGCGAATGAATCCAGCGAATAGAATAACTTCCTATCATCTTGATTGTTAGTCTGATGCTTCACTGATCTTCCAAGTCTCAGAGATCCTTTCTCTCAGACACCGTTGTTGTTCTCCGTGTCTCTGCCCGTTGTCAGACATTGTTGTCGTCGTGACAAAGGCTGCCTCAGCCACCGAATAAGACAAGTACAATGGATGAATCGCATTGTCGCACCATGATACTTAAATTTGAATCTTTCCTACTCTGTCACAAGCCAGCCCTGGCCCAAACAGCAGGAAGACCAGGGAGACCTCATCTATCCGTAGGTACAAATATATACCCCATCATCAAACATGCGTTCCTCCCCCACCAAATTCCTCCGCAAACTCATCTCACGTATCCGCTCCAAATTCTCCAGAAAGCACACGAGCGCTGAATCAAACATTCAACCCGAACCCACCGTCACAATCTTCCGCCTCGACTGCCCTCAAAATGGCACCCACATGACCCCCTGCCCTCGCCAGCGCCTAGAAACCCACATGGAGCGAAACACCGCGCCCTTCCATTTGTGGGATAACCAAAGAGAAGTTCCCATCCCTCATACAGAGCTTGGCGAGGGCGAGATGGAGGAGATTTCTGAACCTGTGCTGGCGGAGTTGGAATATCAGCAAATGGTCTTTGAGGAGACGTATAGAGTTTTGACGCAGAATTCTAGAAGAGGACAGATTGAGGG
>JASZXT010000084.1:0-60218 GCA_035521555.1 Lecanoromycetidae sp. Uapishka_2
TAGTATTATATAAAGTATAAGATCTATATTATAATAATATATATTACGTAAACTACGCCTTATTAGATTTATATAGGAGTAGTAAGTAATAAGTAATGAGTAATGAGTAATGAGTAATGAGTAATGAGCATGCCAGCCTCAACATCTTTAGACGCCACTACTATCACTAAAAGCTACATTGATGTATATTACTAGATTTGGGACCGATCGACTCCGACGCCATGGCAATGCTACCAGATGCTGCACGATGCAAGGTGCTCTCAAGCATGCAGACGACCCGCTAAGCGCGTATTTTTCTACTTTAATCTGACATTGCATCTTCCCTCACACCGGTTGAGCTGAATTCACGCCTCGTACGAGCTCGTCGATATATAAACCAGGCCCCCGGACC
This sequence comes from Lecanoromycetidae sp. Uapishka_2, assembly GCA_035521555.1. Taxonomy (NCBI): domain Eukaryota; kingdom Fungi; phylum Ascomycota; class Lecanoromycetes; species Lecanoromycetidae sp. Uapishka_2. The sequence continues at coordinate 392 of JASZXT010000084.1, forward strand.
CGGACCTTGAGCGCGATCCTCAAACCCCCAAACCCTCCTCCTTCGATGGACCTCTTCCACCGAACTTGGTCAAATTCAGAAACATAGTTGGAATAGCCACACCTGTGAACATCAAAGGCGATGACCGCTCGAGACCCGCCCAGAACGTTGGCATATACTCGCGCGTTGTCGCAGAAGAGAAGAAAACCTCCTGGCAATATCAGGCTATGGCAGCAATCATTCAGATATGCTTTCTTGGGCAGATTGTAGTCGCGGCGACTCTGACCGCACTTGGAGCAGCGGACGCGTCTCACGTTGCAATCACTGTCCTCGGAAGCGTGAACACAGTTATCGCAGGCGTACAAACATATTTCAAGGGGCAGGGACTATCAAACCTTCTGAGGCAATATAAGTACGGACTGAGAAAACTGAGAGAACACATCGAAGACCACGAGAGAGACTTTAGTGCCGCAGATTGCAAGTTAGAAGTCGACCATAAGATCGCTGACATCGTCGCTATGTATAAGGCTGTGAGACAGACTGCGGAAGACAACACGCCAGACACGTATTTACCCATGCAAGGCGCGGGAAAGAGCTTACTAGGAAAGTCGGACAATAGGACAGGGATGGACAGCGTTGGGCTTGGCAACGCCGAATCCTCAACGAATAGGCAGGGAGAAGATAGAGCTGAAGCTGCGACTTTAAAGCCTGCCCCATCCTTAGGTATAGCTGACCAGGTCAATGGTTCAAGACCTTCCGAGTCGGAAGAAGTGGGCCAAGACTACCCTGTCTCAGAAGCACCAGCAGACTCTGGAGCTGCAAAAGGCGAACACATGGTGACAAGCATGTCTCCAAATGAAGAGGGTGAGACCGAGGAAGCACCGCTCTTGAGTCCCAATGGCAAGACTAGGAGCCTCAAAGATTAATGTGTATCGCCTCTGTGAACATTAATGTGTATCGCCTCTGTGAAAATTCGATGTCAAGAGCAATGGAAAGCAGCAGCAGCAAGGGCTCTGGGGTGTAATCACGAAGTGAATCTAAGGCCGACGCATAGAACACGGGGGTATCAATTTTCCAGTACTGAAACAGAGATACAAACAGGGTCTGACCATATGCCAACTCGTGAGGAATGCTCGCACTTAACATACTATCCTTCAGAGATTTAACTGGATGTGGGTTGGTGTCCTACTGTAATATGCCGATGTTTTCATCACATTTGGCCTCTCATATTCAGCACCTCCATGCCGAGAATATATTCATACAATGAATCGGATGTAGGCCGCGGTTTTTCAAGCTCATGTATACCAGGTACTCTCTCCCTGTAGATCGCCGTCCGAGAAGATGAGACGTGACGACTATGTCTTTAGGTTCCAGATGCTCTGATGCTGCTAAGATACGACAAAGCAGACACAGAGAGAGGCTCATCAACCAAATGCCAAGGCGATGCAGCTTCTATAAGACGCCTACAGTTGATTGCTGCTTCTTCTGGGTTAGCAATCGGTGTTGCTGTTGTTGACAATAGGGAGGTCCTTCGCTGTCATCCAGCACGTTATTGTGTATGTGGACCGAGTTGCACACGAAGTGTATTCGCAAAGTTTGGGGTAATTGCTTGCAGCACCCTCGGCCCTTTTCGAGATTTCGTGAGACTTGGTGGCGGATTCTCCAGGTGTTCACGCTACAACTTCGGTAGGATAACACAACAGAATCTCGTAGAGTTCTTTGGCTTGTAGCTGCTGCTATAGCGTTCAGAGCTCCTGGTAGCTTTGGTCGAACTCCAGCTGCCTGCTGGATTTGGAAGTGAGGACCGATTTCGTGCACACGTATAGCAGCAAAAGGAAAGTTTCATTATATATGACTGATGTGGGATGGAAGATCTTGGGTGTTAACTTGACTTGCTGTGGCCGTTCAAGAAACCTCCATCGTCAAAGATCACCCTAGAGTCGTAGGAATACTGCATTTTTCGCTTTAGTAATAAATTATCCATATTCATCACTTTGCAACTGGGGGTCGTCAAGATCTCCGAAATTGGGAAGCCCTGCATCCTGAGGTGTGAAACCTTCAGTACTAAAGTTGACCATACGACTTGGACGGGTGAAGTCACTGAGCTGCTCAGCCTCTTCGGGAATAAGTGGTTCAAGATCATCCTCATTGAGATCCACGTCGATGAGTGCTGCGGCTCCGTCTACTTTGTCTTCACGTAAGTCATGTTCCAACCTTCGCCATAAGACTTGCATGCTTAGGAAAGGAGGGCCGTGACTTGGCTGACCCTCGAATTTATATAATGCATTTGCCTCCTTTAGACGAAGTCCAGCTAAAGCTGTTTTGTCGAGCCTAATCCAGGAATTTGCCGACAGGACATTCCACAACGCCGCCTGCCTTCTACGAGTGCTCATGGTTATTCCGTCAGCGCCCGCACGAGATGTGTAAAAGTCAGCGATCCGTTCTGTAGTCAAAGCTTGCGCAATCGGAGTCAAGACACCAAATTCGAGTAATTTCCCTCCCCACCTTGCCTTATCATCGACGGCAACAGTTCCTCGGTTACTGAGGAGCTCCATGGCAAGCGTAAGACAGCGGACAACGTTTGAAGGCATAGCGCAGCGTGTGATGTATGAGTACGTTGCCGTTTCAAGCATTTGATCAATATTATCAGACCTAGGTCTCGAAATGGAACCCTGAGGAATCAGCAAAGAAGCGATTGCAGCCATTTCATTTGCTGCTGCATGGTAAGTCCACGCTTTGTCGTGACTGAAGTCGGTCCGCAGGAAGTCATATGTACTATAAGCCAGCTTCCAGTCTCTCAACATAAAAGCGTAGTCACCCAATTGGCGCATAGTGGCCTCGGGTGTCTCAGGCGGGTAGAATCCCTGCTGATAGTCATAGTTGCTCCCAGTAGAATTTTGGGCTCCGCCGGCCGCAAGAACTCCGCCTTTAGAAGAGCCGAAACCGGTCCAACGTTTTGACAATGACATGAATCGGCCACTGATTCCACGTCTCCTTGAAGCAACCTGGTCGTTCCAAGTCATGACCCTGCTTTCCATGAAAGGCACAATTGACTGGGCTACCATTTCACGAAGAAGACCTCTAATAGCAGTAGCATCAGATTCAAGAATGTACCTTTCGGAATCCTCGAAATCTTCGGTGTAGTCTTCACGGCTTAGCATTGAGGATAGAAGATACACGAGAGGTGTAAAGCTTACCTTTTGTACGGATATGTTCCATCTCCTGCTCTGCTGAGAGCCATTCACAGAGAGGCACCTTCGTACTGTCATCATCGGTTTGGACACACCGGGAACTCCGTAGCCTCAATAAGTGACAGTGAAGCCCGAAATGTCTTTTCATTAGATCAAATAGAGCTGTCGATTTCGTGATATCGTCCCTCTCTTCATCGTGGATCAGGACATAATACCGTAAGTATTCCGTATTGACGTAGGTACCGATGTTGTTGCTTCCATGGCCTGTATGTGCGTATAGCTGGCGTAAAGCCTCAATTGGAGCTGGGTGATGTGAAGTGACTGCAATCATGCATGCGACAGGATGGGAAAATGTCTCGTAAGGAACGACAGTCTCGTCTGTAAGGAGCTTGCGCAAGTACGTTGGGTATAGTGGATTATGTGACCGCCCAGCAGGTCCAAAGTAATCCTTTTCGACCGAAATTGTAAGATTGGCCCCTGTATGAAGGCAATGATCAAGGTACTGATCCAAAGACACCCCCGGATCCCTGCCGTGGGAAGACTTGCGGCGCTTAGTCGTGTAATGAGAACCGTTGACAGGCCCTGAATTCTCCGAATCATCCGTTGATCCGGAGGTATGATTCTCCCTCGCGTGCGATAGTTCTCTAGAATTAACAAATCTAATGCCAAAATCGTCGAACCCTTTGCTGGCTCCAACGCTGTCCCTTATGAAAACCTTGCCTGGTAGGTGTTCGCCATACGGTCTCACCAAGCTAGACAAGCCACCTTCGAAGCCTTTCTGTCTGACCAATTCTTCGGTGTCTGCTGATGCATAAACAGCTACACGAGGCGCAAAAGACCTCACAATGATCTGCTTGTATCCTTGGTTGCTATCATTCGAGGATAGTGATGGGGATGACCCTCGACTGCTCGCCGACGAGCGATCATGGCTCTTGGCTCGCAAATTGGACGGCGATCGGGTCTTTGAGACGGAGGATGTGCTGGATGTGAATGGCAATCTTGGCTCCAGACTTGAAATGCTGGTCTTGGTCCGAGAAGTAAGAGGAGGCGTTGGCGTGCCGAACTCGGGCGACTGACTTGCGGGGAGCTCTCTTGCTGGCCTTAACGCAAGTTTGGAGGGCGGAGAAGCAGAAACGCCTTTTTGGATCCCAGTTTCATCGTCTGACGGTTGGCTCACAGGTGTAGACATCCAATCCGCACAATCTGTGTTGACCCAGGCGGCGTACTAGATGGACTACGAAGCGTCGGGGAACGAATGGTGTGTTTCTGGATGTAACGAATTGCGCCAATGAAGTAGATTACTGAGCATGTTGTAGAGTGTCATTCTATCAAAGAGTAAACTGGTACCGTAGACTCTGGGGCCTGCCCACTGTGCTTTCTGCAACCGTTCACAACATCACACTCATGGTTTCATGATATTACGTTTCCAAGTCAAAGTGTCACCGAATTTCAAGGCAAAAGTCCCGAACAGTTGACATTTGTTGAGTGGCAGGAAATCGAGACCTTAGCTTGAATACTTGACGTCGCCAAATAGCCGTGTGCCGCGTAGAACTAGTTCTACGGCGCAAGGCGCGTCTGAAGCGCTATCTGATCAATCTATGGGCATCTGACTTCCCTCGTCTTGCAGTTTCGACCATACGGGTGCGATTCAGTGATGCGCTGAACAGAATTCCCAGGCTCTAAGAATGACTGGGCTCCTAAACTTCGTACTGAGTCAAGAGGGTTTTCGAAGGTTAGAGTAAATCCAGAAGGTGTCTGACGCAGCAGTCGTGGAAATAGATGCTGACTAGGTGGCAGCGCTCGACTACCTTCGCTGTATTCAGACTTTAGTCTTCAGCGACATGTGAATCCAGACGGCTTCGCAGCGAATGCGGCAGCGTGGATAGCTGTCTTCAGTAGGGCTGCACACGCTGGCTTACTAGGCCTACACGATGGTAGCAGTGACACCTTGTCCCTGAAAACTGGGGAAGACCTTCTGCGACGTCTAGAGATCAAGGAATGGGGTAGACCTTTGGCCCTTGGGGCCGTGATAGTAGGTATACGCTCCTGCTCCAGAAGATACACGGGGGCAACACCTAAGTACTTCATGCATAGGATGAAGCGTTATCACAGCGCCAAATGATGCCCTACTCAGATTTTTTTGCGGCTCGAAAAAGTATATTCAGCCGACACTGGACCGTTCAGCCGTGGTGGCTTCTTTCTTGGGGTTTGAAACAACTCGGGCTCTTTGACCAGTCCACGGCTGCAGAGAGACTACCAGCAGGGCAATTCGTTCTCATAAACAACGTAGAGGTGCGTGGTTATTATATGAGCGAGACCAAGTGCTCACGTCTAAACTAGGAAGCTGCAAGCCAAGTACTTAAACGTATGAGCAACGAAAGTAACCGGGTGGATCGAGTATATTCAATATCACAATTCAGTATGGAAGCTGCCGAGGCAATGGGTATTGAGGCAGGTCTTTCAGATAGTGATCTTCAAATCATGCTCAAATTCTTAGCCCGTGACAGGTCTGCAATAGTTTATGACAAACAGGTAGGCAAAACTCGTGTGCTGGGTGTACCAAGCTGATTCCGCCGTCAGGTTGTCAAATTCAGGGGCCGAGATGAGAAATTTACGTTGACTGAGCAAGACAAAACAATAGCTTCGCTCAAATCTTTGATTGCCGATCTTGAAAAGCAAATATCAACGCTTAATACGAGGATCTCAACCTTGTCGGAAATTGCACAACGTGCAGTCAAAGACAAAAACCGATCATCTGCATTTGCTGCCCTTCGAATGAAGAAGCTGAATGAAACAACTCTGGCCCAAAGATCAGAGACCTTGATACAGTTGGAGGAAGTGTATGGTAAGATTGCACAAGCTGTAGATCAAACGGCGATCGTCCACGTCATGAAAGATAGTACATCAGTACTCAGGCAATTACAGGCAGAAGTCGGCAGCGTCGATGCAGTTGGAGACGTCATCGCCGACTTAAGAGATGAGATGAATAAGGTTGATGAGATCGGTGGTATTATTGAAGCAGGTGGTCAAGAACAGGATTCTATTGCTGAGGATGCTCTCGATGAAGAGCTTGAGCGCCTAGAAAAGCGAGCTGGGTTGGAGCAAGAGGAGAAGGAAGCACAGCAGACACAGGAGAAGCTTGCCAGTATCGAGACTATCCAGAGAGCCAAGGAAAGCAAAGAATCGAGACAAGCCGACGCTCACAGCTCCCCAGCCGATCCATCGGTCGAGACACAAGACCCTAGGATTGAAGAAGGGATCAATGCTATGAAACGTCTCTCGATTGAACCGGAACAAGCTCCCGCAGGCTGAGCTGATGCTGGAGTTGCTTTAAATGACAAGCAGACTTTCAGTGCGTAAAAACAAGCCCTTGGAGTCTTGAAGCTGCGAGCCTCAGCGACGGCAGGCAAAGGAACAGGGCCACTCACATATTTATGTGATTGTACAACCTTTGTCTCAGCACCAGGAGAGCCGCATACAGATCGGACTCGATCGCTGCGTCGATGACTTTTCAAAAGTGAGCTTAATTAATTAGGTGACAAATGACATCGTTCGGTACCACTGCCTCTTAATCTCCTACTTCAAGGTCTACGAAGGACGACTGCCTCGGCGGTCGCATCGGCTGTGATGCGTCCCTCAATGACAAGCTCGCCTGGTCAGGATTTTTCTGAAAGCTGTTACCCGGCTCATGTGATACTTGACTATCCTCTTCGAGGTGACTGGGCGTAGGGGTCTCCCCTTCGTCGCTACTATTGCCAATCTCTGTCCTGGGTTTCGCCTTTGTTCGAGCTTTGGCAATCAACGCTTGGAAATCATTGTCATGGGTGGCAGCCCAGGCTGGACCATCGAAATCCTTATTCATTACAGACGCACCTCCAAGGCTACCTGAGTTGTTCAGAATTTGACGCCCTTGAGTCTTGTCCCATATATCGAGTTCATGCAGCAGTTCTCTTTTGGATCTCGGTCTTAGCGAATCGCAATTCGCATTGACTAAATTAACCCACTCTGTGTGTCGACGTATTAGAAGCGTTTTTGGGCCGGCATTGGGTATACCAAGCTCTGATAACTTCTTTCGCAAGGCGACCTCCTTGAGTAAGGAATAATTGAGTTGTGGGAGGCGTTCCACGAATTTTGAGGGCTGACGAGCGCTTGGCGTCCTATTGAAGGAATTGGGTCTGCCAGGGCTTTTTAGTACGAAAATAGGAGCATCGGAAAGGTTGGCCAACTTCGCTGTTTCAGGCTGCTTTGTGAACGAACTTTCTGGCTTATTATGAACATCTAAGTGTGCAAATACAGCCTCCTCTTTCATCCTTTCGCTGCAAATTGGACATGCAGTCAAGCCATCGTCTAAATTCAAGTTAGCATTCTACCATGCACTAAAATGTTCTTCTCAAATGAAACGTACCAGGCTGGGGCCTAGTACTCTTTCCGCGATCGATATTTTGTTCATCATCCTGGTCATGAGATGCTGAACGCCTCTGACTTTGCAATCTCGTATTTCTGCGGCCGAGATCATTCCTGCCCATCTGGAAAATCTCTTCCATATCGGCATCTGCCAATTTTCGTTTCTTTCCACTCCGTTCATTACTGTCTCTGGTAGCTCGTACATCATGACCTAGTTGTAGAATCGTTGGTCTCGCTTCTCGGAACTCGTCCACAATTTCTTGCACAATGGAATTGGGCCTCAGTTTCATCTCTTGTTCTTGTGCTCTGCATGTGGGACACCTGCCATCGTTCGTGATGCATCGTCGTATACATAGCGAGCAAAAGGTGTGCGAACAGGAGGTGATCATGGGCGTGTCAAAGAAATCTTTACATACTTGGCAGCGCAACGCTGCCTCGACAGTACCGAGTTGAACGACGGATGTGTTGAGCCAATCCGAGGGGTCTGATAAGTCGAATGAGCTGTCCATATGATATCGATGTGCTGGATTGTCGAGCTAATCTTTGTCTGTGTTGCGCGAAGCCAAGTCGATACGGTGATTTCCGTGAAAGATCGACGGCGCGTCACCCTAGCGTGACCGCGTTTGAGGCGTACAATGATTGGAAAGTGAAGATGGGCCTACTATTGCACCACATAGACTTCAATAGGTAATGAACATAGTATGATGAGTGGCCGTCAAAACTGAGCTCGCGTAGTGGAAGTGGATCAATTTACGAGCGAAATGGCTCCAGATCCCAGGACTTTCCTTGCAGCTGAGATATTGAATGACGGGAAAAATGTATGTTCGTTCTAGATATGTTGGAATTGTTCGCCAATGGATGATCTTCTCAGGTGTCATATCGACTTCTGAGCAGAGAGATGAAAGTTCACAACAATGTTGCAAAGAAGTAAGAGTGATTCTGGAAGGCTATGCATGAAAATAGCTAAGACGTCCAATAGGATGCTGTACGAGTTCCATCAGACTCAAATTTCTAAGAAGCCTGGATCAATACATGCGACTTATCTCCTCGACGGACTCCTCATGACTGCAAATGGTACCCACACCAACGGGCACGGGCAGGACGGCGAAGATGTACACATGCAGAGCAGCCCATATATGAGTAGCTCGATGCCGCAAGGAGAACCGGAAGAGGGCGAAGCTCCACAAAGAAGCATTATCCTTGCCAGAGAAGCAGATCTCACAGGTAAGATGAGCGTTTGAAGCCTGAAGTTGCTCTACAGATGTGATCATGTACCTAATGATTGATTTTAGCGGCTAAGGAGAGATTTGAACGAATCCACTCTATACACGTCTACAGCCTAGGACCAAGCTCTGTGCAGGTAAGCCAGGCTTGCTGGAAAAGATGAGGCTGGAACCGTTGACAAATTCACCAGAACCTACAAATCCTGTCGGAATGCAATCGAGAGATATCCGCAAAATACGCAAGTGAGGATCCATTAGTGGCTGGCAAAGAGTATGGATCTATCCAAAATAGTGGCGTGAGGGTGGGTCTTATTGATCCGGCTACAGATGAGCTCAAGTAACATCATTGTGTAGCGGAGGACTGGGAAGCGACCCCTTGTTGCAGTGCCTGCTGCACTTGTAGCTAAGCCCACCGCTAAATTGAGTGGCAAGGTTCAGGCAATGAGCCAACAAGACCCGCCATCCAGCAGCCCTTTTAATCGGCCATCATCTAGCGGTAAGGCAGCCAAATCGATGCCTCAAGTCGAGAGCATTTCGGAGCCCAAGACCGCGCGAGCGAACGAGCCTGACAAGAAAGCAATGGCGAAGCCAGCAAAGCTGAAACGAGAGCAGTCCGATCTCTTCAAGTCTTTCTCGAAGCCTAGCGTCAAGCTGAAGAGAGAAGATACTGGCAGCTCGGCCGAAGATTCGCCTGCTGGTTTTACTGAAGCCTCTGTATTTACCAATGGGCAAACACTCCTAAACTCGAATGCTGATCGTTCACAGCAGGAAACGAAAAGACTTCATGGAGATGGTGAGATTATAACCCTTATATCGATGCTATATATACTTAATAGCCGTAGAATCAATGAAGGATGCCTCCGGAGACGAGCAAGAAGATGATTTCATCCAGACGAATACAACCAGTTCAAAAGCAGCCAAGTCGCAACGAGCCGAACGGGAAGAAAAGTTACGGAAAATGATGGAGGATGAAGGTAGGCCTAAACTGGAAGGCTTTCGCTACCTACGCTCATTTATCACACTAACGGACACAGACGAAGCCATGGAAGACTCAGCCGAAGAGCCACCAGAAATATCCCAGGACTCTGAGCCAATTGACGTACCCACTTCGCAGAAAGAGTCTTCACCTGAGCCTCCGGTAGCCGTCAGCGGAGGACGTCGACGAGGTAGGCGTAAAGTGATGAGGAAGAAGACGATGAAGGATGACGAAGGTTACTTGGGTTTGTACATGCCCTTCTGAAGACCCGGACGAGGACTGACATACTTCTCAAAGTAACGAAAGAAGAGCCAACATGGGAATCATTCTCTGAGGAGGAGCCTCCGCCGCAGAAGGAGAGGACTCCGGCTTCGACTGCGTCATCTTCGGCCAAGAGTAAAAAGTCAGGCGGTCAAGGCAATATTATGTCCTTTTTTGGGAAGAGGTAGCACCAGTTGTCTTAGCTAGAGCTTTGTCAACGATTCACTTATTAGCTTTAACGTAAAGCAATCTGCAGGTCAATTTGCTGAAGTTGAATTTCTAGTAAGATCTGTGACTTCGAGCCATGATTAGTGTTGTCCCGATCATATTTTAAAGATATGTAGTCGAGGTATGGAACAAGACAAATCTGGCAGCGTAGGCGGATGAATAATCCTTGATATTGATGCTATTGATCTAGTGATACAGCAAGGATTGCAAAATGCAAGTTATGGTGCATGAAAGCCTAACTATCCGCCTAGACCCCGAATTGCTTTTCGCACCAGAGGTGTCGTGAACCTGGCCGTCGAATCATAACAGTTCTAGACGTAACCTACTTTCCAATACCTCTCCGGCCGTCACCATCGCTGTCCTTCATGGGGTTCAGCTTGTCCATCATGGATGGCTTCTTGGTGCCCGTGCTGCCGGTGGTATCATAGCTGTCTCCAGCAGGGCCGCTACCGTAACCTCCAGTGGTGCCGGCGCCGCTACGACCACCGCGGGAACCATCCAGGTCGGAATCGACGCGGGAATCGAGACCAGAGCCCGACGAATTCCCGCCTAGACCAGAGCCCGACGAAGTCCCGCCTAGACCAGAGCCCGACGAGTGCCCGCCGAGAGCACCACCAACTGCACGTGGCTCGCCCTCGAAGCCGTCATAACGCTCCTCGCGACCAGTCAAGCTACCACCTTGTTTCTTAAAATCTGCCATACTGACAGCGGGTAGAGCAGAGGCAGCGTGATGCTTGGCCTCGTGTTGGTGAACCTCGTGGATGGGGACAGTGGTGTGGACCACCGATGGCTGGATGGTCTCCTTGTTGACAATGGGTTGGATGGTCTATAAGGCGAATTAGCATAAGAAGGAGGAATACAAACGATACGACTTGCCTCGTGGACATGGTGGTGGACATGCTCTCCAGCGATGACTGGTGCAACTGAGTGGCTCTCTTGGGTAGAACCCTCGGTGCGAGTGTTCTGGAATTGTAGACGCTCTTGCTCAAGACGAGCCTTGATGGCTTCTGGGTTACCGTGTTGATGTTCGCGGTGCTCAACAGGGATGATGTTGTGCTGATGTTGTTCAGGGAGTACCTCGCGGTCCTTGATCGGCTGGACTGAAGTATGATAGTGGTCTTGGTGGACCTCACGGTCAATGGCAGTCTGAGCTTCCTCATGCTTGTGCTTGATGATGGTTTCGTTCACGACAGCTGGTGCAACCTTTTCGTGCACAGTGGTGTCATGGTGGCCTGCCTTGGACCTAGAGAGGTACAAATGTCAGCTGTTTTCTTGGAGCAAAGTTCAATCATTGTACCAGTGGACCAGGATCAAAGGCCTTGTGAGACACACTGGAACTCCAAATTTTGCACAAAAAAATCAAGTGAAGAATGATCAAAGGGCTGGAGGCAGTGAGCCACGGAAGACAGCATCTATGCACTCACATGAAGTCACTGACAGCTGCCTTGGCTTTATCCATTGTTGATGACTGTGATGTAATTGTAGTGGAGAATGTTTGTGAATGAGGTTTAGGACAAGGTACAACTGTTGTGAAAAGGTTGTTTGGAAAGTTGTTGATGCAAAGAGGATTGATTGCTGGTGAGATGGAAAGGAAGTTGGATGTTTATGAAGGGAAGAAGAAGAAGAAGGTAAAGTAAGTAAACATGGGTGGAGAGAAGCGGGGGCTAGATGGGCAAGGGCAATCACCCCACTACTACGACATCATCGATGCAAAACTTGCAATCCCTCCTTCCCTGTTATTTCCCTTAGACCTCCCCAACTTCGGCATGACCTGGTTCATTTACTACGTCAAGCGTGAAGCGTGTCTCAAAGCAGACAAGCCTAATGTGAAATGTGTGCATGTGCATGTGCTGGAAATGGCCCTTTTAATACTAGTATCAGATGCCTGGAAAGATCACTTTTCTCCCTTCTTGAACGTTTAGAATGGTGGAAAATAAGATCGGTAGAGAGCATACTCTACAACCACCAAACCCGCAGCTCCTACCCTAGTACTGTCTTTCATTCCCAATTCCTCATCGACCCTGCCAGCTCCTTTAATTGAAATCACCATGTCTTCACGTCGGAGACGCCTTCCGTTATTGTCGCGGCAATAGAAGACCGAACTTCTTGATTAAGTCTCTGCTAGACCCATACACCAAGAGGCGAGAGCAGTGGCAAGAGCATCTGGATCAACAAACGCCATCCTAAGGTAGCGTTGATCCAGACAACAGACGAACGATTATGACGTGGGGTATGTTGTGGCTGAGCAGCGAGGCAGCCTAAGCTGAAAGGGGAGGAGGGGGCAACAACATGGGCGAAATGAGCTAGAGCCGAGAGCCACCATGCCTAAAACAGGTAGAGCCTAGAAGGTAGCCCAAGATTGGATGCTTGCAGGGGAAACAACGGAATGACGGAGTGAAAACGCCAAGACGCCAGTGCCTTACCTCATCGAGCTGCCATACACCATAACAATATTTTCCAGTTAGCCTTGACCAAGCTCCAATATTTGATATTTACTTACACCTAATAAGACCTACCTCCGAAGCTCATACGCAGCTTTTGTAGCTGTGTACGAGTTGCCACCCATTGACTGGAGTCTCGGTTGATTACCAGCAAAGTTGTTGTTCAACGAGGCAATTGCATCTCTCAACCAACATTCAGGAATCCCGCCCGGCTCACTGGAAAATTGCTCACCAGAAATGACATCTCGCGTGAAGAAAATGTTCCATCGTAAGAAGGATCACGAGGTCGAAAAATCAACGATCGGTTCTCGCCCATCGACTGGCGTCAGGGGCGATCCAAATATAAGGACATCATTGTATGAAGATGCAACGGCCGGCACATTGCCTCAGACTGGCGACTTTCCTGTCAAAGGAAACGACTCATCCGTTGTCCTGCAACAGCAAGGACGCAAGTCATCTCTTCGATCGCTCCGAAGCAGGCGCAATTCTGGCAGCCAGCATCAATCACCTGTACCAGCTCAGTACGAGCATATTAGAAAGTCTCCTCAAATGACTCCGCCTCCTCCTTCCAACTCTAAAGGTGCTGGATCCTATGATTCATATGAGCAGGATTCGGGACTCACTCAGAATTTCTCCGGTTTGCATCTCGGCAGTAGACAAGGTCAGTCTTTGGAAACGTTCATGTTCGAGTGCGCATATTTTAATCATGTACTAGGTCCCACAACAACAACCACAACTGTAACTACGACACATTTCCCTCAATATGTACCCCCAACTAATAGAGGTCCCGCTCAGGCCCAAGGAACGACCAATCCAAACACTACCCCCGTGACGAGAAGCGCAAATCAGGATCCTGCCCGTCAAGGTCCGTATACAAACAGAGGCGCTCCTCAGTCTCAACGATACGGTGAAATCAACGCTAGTACCAGTCTAAATAGAGATTTTGCTCAGACTCAGGGATATGACGACCAAAGTGGCTCTACCGCACTTAGAAGACCCCGGCAGAGTGAGGGAGACGGCGATCAGAAGGCTCAAGGTCATCACGCAAACAGAGACCCCACTCTCAATGCAGGCTACGGCGATCAGACCGCTCAAAGATCTTATGCAGGCAGAAGCTCTCCTCAGACTCAGGCATATGGTGTTCAAAAGCCCAGTGTAAGAGCAGTCAATGATAGCAAAATCCAAGGCTCTCCTACCTCTAAAGCGTCTCGGAGCGGTCTACCTTCAAGTACAAGACCTAACGCATACGCCACTCGAGATGAGACAGATGGGTATGATGATAGCCTAGCAAGGGAACCTTCCATTCCAAGGAAACAAGTTGGCGCCTCTGCAAGCACAGGATACTCGTCTGCTCAACAATCATCTCCCACAAATGCCCACTCGGGACGAGACCGACAGGAGGGCAGTCAAAATCCTCGAACGACAGCACCTGCGACGGCTGGCACTGGCTACGGATCAAGCAGGAATGAAGCTCCTTTCCAACATACAAGCGTACTCGATAGGTCTAGACCCATAGCATCAAAGGATGATACTGCACTACGGAGCGCTCAAGACATTGTGAACAGGGCTAAAAGCAATACTTATGATACTGAAGTCATTGAAAAAGTTGCGCCAGGTGAATCGCTCCTACAACACTACAAGGATCAATCCAGGACTGACTGTGTATTGCTTTAGCCGTTGTTCATGAAACTGTCCACAAAGACGTGCATCATGTACGTGAAGAGGTCGTTACGCGCGAAATTCATAACCACGACGTCTACCATCGAATTCTGCCCATCATCGATGTTGAGGTCCTTCCACCACGTCATTTTCTACCTGTAGAAGGTGGCGGACTCGTCGAGGTCAGTGCGTCAGAAGTACCTGGCAGAGGCCAAAACTGGGTGATTGCGGAGACAGCATCCAAGATCCCATCGGATCAAGCAGCTCCACAATCGATCCGAGGATTCACTGCCCGCACTTTCCCCGGATCAGAAGGTGATGCTATTGAGTATACGTCTCCCGAGGGATACCAAAAGACGGAGCAGACCTGGGTCCATCCACCAGAATTAGAGGATGGAGCTCGACTCACCGGACAATCCTGGCCGATGAGGATTGGTGACGCAGCTCCAGAGAAGGGCATGTACGGGTACTCTAGTCCCAAATCAAAGAAGAAACATTCTAGGACGAACTCGAAAGTCTCGGCCAACGTAGCGCAAGGCGCCGATGGCCTGGGCAGGACTGTTTGATTTCGAGCGTTGCCTCTACGCACCGTCAAATCGGGCTCATCCCACGTTTTATTTTTTAAAAGCAAAGCATTGAGCGTTCCAGCGGCCAGTATAAATTTTCAGCGGGGCGCTCTTGACTTAGGAAGATCTTGTACACTAGCCACACGACAGGCATTGTATAGAATAGGCATTATTACGTGTACATGATTGTTCGAATTTTCAAGTGATTGAAGGGAACAATATGTCTGTAGAATCTAAACAGCTTACGGAGTATTTTCAAATGGCCGACTCTTACTTCTCAGTGTTCGACGGGCGGTAAGAATAGAGGTAGGCGGAACCTAAAATTCTTTCAAAGGCGGCGGCGTAGTCTACCTTAACAAAGCAACAGAAGGCTGAAGCTCCCACCGTCGCACGTGGCATCTCCGCACAAAGCCTTGAACAAGGAAAGAAGGTATTAAAGCTTAGGTCAAAGGCAACGTGATACTTTGATGTTATGTTTATTGAGTCGTGGTCCATTAGACGATACTTGTTCCCTTGCAAAGTCTTATGATTCCTGGGCAACGAACAGCTCATCTATCGGCAAGGAGCGATTCCCATTCCACCGAAACCGAACATTCAATCACATACAGCAAGCACCAGGCCGAAAGTCGAACGCAGCCCCTAAAGCGCAAGGATGAGACGGACGAGTGCATGAAGCCATAGCTCTTTCTAACCCTCGTTCTCATTCTCTGATCAATCATTGAAATCGAAAGTAATTGTCGATGACCTTACCATGGATGGTCAAGGTGATTGGTGTTGTCCACGTCACGGGTCTCAATCGCTAGTTCCAAGGCCACGCGGTTCTACTTTTCGACCGGCGGGACCAGAAAGTACCTTGGATGATGCATCGAATGGATGGAGTCCACGAATGCCGAGTACAGAGTACATTATGCAGGCCTCCAGTCAATCCGCAGTAAGGCCGCTGGAGCCGCTGTCGTAAATGGACATACGGTAGATTTCTGTCTATTGTCATTTGTCATTTGGTGATTGATGGGGACTAGGTTTGTTAAACGGGACCAGTCAGAGGTGTCCAGTGCCCTGTTCGCTGTCTATGCAGTGCCCTGATGCACGAATACCTGTCAATATTGGTTAGTTTCAGGGGTTTGCTACCAAGAGAACGTTAGCTTTGCCTTGTGTGTCGACTGATTGGCTCGAATGGACGGCCTTCCCGCGCTTTAAACACACTAAAGCTTCTGAATTTGCGTATGATGATCGGCAAATTGTTTCATTCGCTTGATTTGCTTCACTGGATTCTCTATTATTACCGTATCCGCACGAGGATAAGCCGCAAGCCACCAGGTAATTACTTCTAGTGAAGCATGAAGCATGAAATCATTCGACTGCCAAGGCTAATCTTCAAGCCCTTTATTCCATTTGAAGAAATAATACGCGTACAAGCATGTCTTTCTTTACGGTACCCGGTAAATTGGCTTGCCTCCACCCCTTGCATATCATCTTCCCTCCAATTCTCTTCCTCTTGCCTATCATCACTCTCCTTTGATCGATTGACTGTTTCTTGATCATCTATCATAGAGTACAGAGACTCATTCATTCGTCTCTGCTCACCTATTGCCTGTTTGCTATTGCACAAATTCACTTCTATGCTTTACATTTAATTCCAATTCATTAACAGGTCTGACATCAGTCGCCTTTTGTATTACCATTACCTACATATCTCTCTTCACTTGCACACTGACTTGTCACTCGACACTGCGAAAGCCGCTCGCCTATTCGCACTGCCCATTCAATTGACCCACAGACCACTTGACGTGGTTCAGAAATTCTCCTTGCGACTGCAAGCCAGCGCCTCAATCATAACAACAACAACAGCACCAACAGTAATAGAATGCATCACTCCCTGACCTCATCCTTCATCTTCACGTACTTGCTAGCATCGGCCTCTGCTGCTCCCGCCAGTCGCGATATCGCCTACTCCAAGGTCCATCGTCAAGCCATACTCTCAACACCAAAGAACGGTGTGATAGCGCTAGCCCAGACGTATGAAAAATATGGCGTGCAGAAGCCAGACGGATTAACAGCTGCCGCCACCGCTGAAAGGCTTGCCATCCCCGGACCTGCGGTCGTTAATGAGAAGGTAGCTACAGCATATGGGAAGAATACTGGAGAAACTGTGGCAACTGAGGTCAACGACAACATAGAATTCGTCGTTCCCGTGACAGTAGGAGGCCAGACATTAAACCTCAACGTTGATACTGGATCATCAGATCTGTGAGTGCTCTCAACCACAATTGTAGTAATTGTTCTTCCACTAATTGACAACTGCGAAGATGGGTCTTCAACAGTGCACTCCCTGCCGAAGATAAGCAATCTAACCGCTCCATCTACAACTCATATGGCTCCAAGACGTTTGAGAACATGCCAGGATCCACCTTTGGCGCCAACTATGGCGACCAATCTCAGACGTATGGTACCGTAGGCACCGACGTGGTGGTAGTGGGTGGTCTCACAGTGCAAAAACAGGCTATCGGACTGCCGACCGCTGTTAGTGACTCGTTCCAAAGCGACACCTGGTCCGACGGCGTTCTTGGTCTCGGCTTTGAGTCTGGTAGCGACATAAGGCCGGACAAACAGCCATCCTTTTTCGAGAATATCATGGGCACGCTGCAGGCACCCCTATTTACCGCGAATCTTAAGAAAGGCACTGCGGGTAATTACCAGTTCGGCTACATCGATAGTACCGCTTACAGCGGCGAACTTCACTATACACCAGTCAATAATACCAACGGTTACTGGGGATTTGAGACTATCCCCGGCCACAGCCCTGCTATTGCGGACACGGGAACCTCAATTCTTTATTTGGACGTCGACATTGTCCAGAATTATTGGAAGCAGGTGCCAAGCCACACGTCGTACCCCCAGGGTATTATCTTCCCGTGCACAGAGAACTTGCCCGATTTCTCTATCCAATTGGGAGCCTCATATACTGCTACCATCTCCGGTGATCTCATCAACTACGCACCAGTGACCGATCCAGGGTACCAAGGATGTGAGTGCTCAGATCCCTGTGCAGTCAATGCGTATAGCTTTGCTAATTCCTTCTGTGTGCTAGACTGCTTTGGTGGTATCCAAGCCAATACCGGCCAAGGCATGAACATATTCGGGGATATACTATTTGAGTCACAGTTTGTGGTCTTCGATTACGGCAATATGCGGATCGGATTTGCTCCTCATGCCTAGACTGCATGCGGGAAGGTGCACATTCGAGAACACCTATGACTGACGGAAAATTACTTGCATCTTCGAGTGGTCAGAGATGAGATGCTTGATGCTGGGAAAGCTGTCATGAAACGCACGTTCCACGTGTGCGAAGACAGTGAGCTGTGCACAGGCAGCATAATTACCATAGATTCTTTAATCGAATGCTGTGAAGTGGGCTAAAGTCTACTCTCATCCTATATGAATTACAACTAATTCTCTATTGTGCATGTGTGATATCCTGTGGTGTTCCGTAGCTCAGCTTAGGCTGGCAAATGCGGCCAACTTATCAATTCTTCTCTCACGACCTCTCAGCTCATACCATACAAAAAGAAATAAATTTATACCGCCAATTCTATAGCATGCCTTGTGCCAGAGACAAGATTCTTCGACATGAGTCTATGGACAGCGCTGTACTTCTTGTCAGCATCGACTGCGTCCCATCACCATGCCTAGAGGAAAGAAACCAGTCGTCCTCAATGCTCGTGAAGACAATGATCCAGGCACCCCCCCATGCTACTCAGCGCTCAGTAATTCAAGAAGCCGAGCAATACCTCTTGTTCAAGGCCAACGTCGATATCAATCAGACCACATCTTCTTGGAGCGACGGGCGTGCAAATCGGTTGGTCTCGGCACCACATGCGGCGGTGCTCAAAGAGGCTTTCATAACGGACAACATCACGCGGTACTACCCAGAGGACCGGATCCTCCTAGGCGCACGTAGGGCAGATTTTGATCAGTTCTTCGCTTTGCTGAACACAGCAAGTGTCCTTTGGAGGGGTCAGTGGAAGCCTTGGAATGGTGCCAGTACACAGTATCAAGGAGTCGATTGGGCTAATCTTACAAAATTCGAGATTCTTGGAGGGCGGCATCGGATAGCTGCCCTGAAAGAGTGCGTCGATGCGAGTGAAGGCGTGCTTTCTGATGATCTCCGGTGGATTTGTAAGGTGTATATTTGGATGCAATGCCTGCAAAGACAAAGATCGCATCACTAGCAAATGTCACTAATTTAAAGAGACCCCAGTCCTCAGCAGAAGTCTCTAGATATATGTTCAAGATCTTCCTAGAGATGGCTGCGGCAAATACAGACATCGTCCAATCGTCTCTGTACTTGAGGTAAAAGGAAAGGAAGGAAGCAGTGGCCGGACTAACGGGACAGATTATCCCTTAAAGCAGTAGCTCGTAGGAAGTAAAGGAAGACTTTTGACAATGTACCAAAAGCAAAGCCATATGACGAATTAGAACAATGGATGGTATCTGAATTCGAGGTAACTTAGCAGTAGGTCTATGTATGCCACATGTCGTTTGGCTGCAAAACCCAGCACTGTACTCTAGTAGTTCATCATGTCTGGATCGTGTGTAAGCAACATTCCCATAGGTACAGTGAGCTGGGTAAGACTTACCTCTTCCGAACAAAGCCCTCTTGGACCAATCCATTGCAAGAAGCACTCTTGTCCTGAAGCTCACACTCTGAGCAAAATATATACTTCTCCATAAGTAAACAGCCATCAAGCCTCCACTGAAGCTCAATCCGTTTCCGAAGTCGAAGATGGCCGAATTGCCAATATATGCCAAGCTACCGAGGAAGCGATACTCGAATGCTTTGTACGCTGCCTCGTCCAGATCGCCGTAGTCAACTTCGTTGGCCATCATACCTGGTAATGCTTGTGCCAATTTGTTGAGTTTGCGCCCCAGATACTTACCCTGCTGATCCGCGCGCTGAGCTGTCGCAGGCAACGAAGTGAGCTTGGAATCAATTTGGTGCAGCAGTTCATGCAGTTCTTTGAAATCGAGAGTGCCGCTATGATCTTCATCGTATTGTTCGAACAGAATGTCCAGACGTCGAAGATGGTCTGCTGCTTGAGGGAAGCGTTTCTTGACTCGATGAGCTACGCCGCGCCATTCCGAAAATGTTATTTGCATCTTCTCGGGGTCTTCACCTTTTTCCATAGCCAGGGTACGCAGGAAGTGAATCAAATTATCGGCCACATTATTCTGGACTGTTGAGCAATCGCCAATGGCGTAGACTGAACCGAGGGGGGCACCGTTGAGGCGGAGATGGGTGTCAGTCTCAAGTGCATGTCGATTTGTTTGAACGTCGATCTTGTCGGCGATGCGTTTGCAGAAGTCCGTCTGAGAGACACCAGTTGACCATAGACAAAACCCCATGGGAAGCTCCTTGGTAAGTGTTTCGCCATTTTCATCTTTCTGGGTGAAGAGTATTTTATCTTTCTGGACTTCTTTGACTCGAGAATTCGTCAAGACCTCCACCATGTCATGCTCAAATCTAGCCTCAGCAAATTTAGACAATGCCTCATCGTAGGTATTCAGAATATGTCCCCTGCTCTGGATCACGTGAACTGAGATTTCATTTCGAAGTATCTTCGGGAATGAACGACCCAAATCTTCATTCAACATGTCGAATAGCTCAGCTGCGAATTCTACCCCTGTGGGGCCTCCACCACTGACTACAAAAGACAACAGCCGTCGGCGTTCCTCGTCAGACGTTGTAGGCATACAGGCTTCCTCCAAGTTCTGCACCACTCTGTTTCTGATCAACCGTGCATCCTCTATGTCTTTAAGAAAATGACAATTTTCCAGGCCTTTGACACCGTGAGGGTTCGTCGTTGCGCCTAACTTGCGTTGTCAGCATCCAATGCGTTGGTTCATCCATATAGGGCAAGACTTACCCACGCCAATCACTAATTTATCATAAGGAAGATAGAATCGAGATGCTTCACCTCTGGCATCAGTTTGAACGACTTCTAGAAGCTTTTCCGACAGCTCCACGTCAACAGCTTCACCCTTAAGAAAGTGGCCCCTCGCTCGTTGCACGATCCGACGGACTGGCTCTACCAGTGATCGTAACTCTAAAGTACCTACGGTTGCTGATGGCAGCATGGGAGTGAACAGGAAATAATTGACGGGGGACACAACAGTGACATGATAGTCTTCAGGATTTAACGTCTTCAAAAGGGACACGCTTCCCCAACCGCTTCCCAGTATGACCAGCTTAGGCTTGTGTTTTAGACGTTGACTCTCTGCACAGTCGTCATCATCCATGAGTGTTTCTGCTATTGGCAAATTTTTCGGGCCACCTCTTCTTGGATGAAGAGCATGCTCCGAGACAGGTATATCCGTATACGTCAGATCCTCACGGTACGTTGAGGCATCGTATGCGAAGAACGCTACTACCAGGCCGCCACTGACCAGTATGAACCCGCCTGCGTAGGCAAAAAAGCGATAGAAGAAACGGAATAGAGGGCCTCGATTCCGAGGTAGGGGCTGTGTAGAGATTGGCCTCGTACACCTGTAGGAAGATAGCCCCATAGGCTTACGGCATGATTGGATAGTAGAACTCCCACTGCAAAGAGGCGTGTAGGATCGGGGGAAGCTTCGCCATGACGAGTAATTCCGGAGAGCAAATACTCCTCTCGTCGTGTTTGTTACTGAAGGTCTCAGAGAAGTTGGCACAGTCGATAGATGGACCAACGGCTTGAATACTCCTCTCGGCTGCATGTTGTGCCGAATTTAGCTGTTGCCAAGTCAATTGGTATAGAAATAATTCACTATCACATTTTCAACGCCTGCGCTGTCTGTGATGTTTGAATTGACATTACGGAGAGGGGATAGGAATATGTAGGAACAATGGACTGCCGAGACTGTGAATTACTTCATCGCGCGCCTCGTTGGTCGTCGAATGCCAAGGCAAATGATGTACTAGTTCTAATGTACGGCATCGTTCCGCTCGATATGACTTTTAATTTTGAATTCTGCTCTCGTTTCCTCGCCTTTGGATGGTTGTAACTTGTTGATAGCCTGTCTTTTCGAGCTTGTTCCTCTGCTATCTTCATGATGGCGAAACGCAAAGCAGATTCGGTCGACGAGAATCCTTATGCAAAACGAAAAAAATTGTCAACCGAACAGGCTCCTAAACCAGAACTGCCAAATATTCAGTCATTCAAAGACTTGCAGCTGCTCCTCAGCTTTGAGCAAGATAGTGGCCCCCAGACGAGGCAAAGTGAGATACAATGGTGACCATATGGCGGCTGTCTCCTAATTTGATCTAGAAATCCAGTCTTTCAAGTTATTCCTTGAATCAATTGCATACGGTCACGAAAACGATGACAGGTCTGCTAAACGGGAGCTACTGTTGGATTACCTTCAATCGCAAGCACCGCAAGAAGGTGACGAGAATGTTGTTTACCTTATAGATCTCACAACCACGTGGCATTTCGCAGCCCGGACAAATGTTGAAAGTCTCTTCTCAGCGGTAGCAGGCGTCCTTGCCTTGCTTCTTAAGACCATCTCAAGCCGCATTGAATTTCGAGCCTGTGGCAACCGTCTATGCAGGTCTTTATTACAAGATGACCAGATTCAATTATTTGATAGAGCGTTTAGTGCCAATAAAGCAAAAGAGCATGTCATTTCGCCATGTCTGAGGCTCTTGACGGAGATTGTTCTGTTCGACGGCGGTCACTCTGCCAGGACTGTATTTCGTCAAAGGGAAACCACATTCAAACGCCTGGAAATATTTCTAGGCACGCGCAAACCCGACCGTGAAGGGGCTTCAGAGAAGCGTAGAAAGCCTTCGATTCGGGACAATGCTCTCCGATATTTGTACGCTAATATTCGGCTTCAAAGCCCTGCAGCGAAGATGGGTATATTGACTCAGGGCAAGGTGGTTCGCGCCGTATTTGAGACTATTTTAGAAGATGCGCCCAGTGTCATCCTAGAATTGCTTGAACTACTTAAAACACACATTGCGTCAGACGGAACACTGACTCATTCTGCGAAAAGTGGTATTTTCAGCGCATGGGCTTTGGGTCGAATTGCTACACTTTACAGCTATCCTGAACCTGACGACCACCCAGGGCAGCACAAAAGCATACAAAGATCTGCCCACGATCTCCTACTGTTCCTTTGTACGACGCCTGGCCAGGGCGTTCTCGAGATCCAGAACGGAGTTGGCACGAATATCCGAGGTGCCACAGCCGATATGGCTGATAGTCAGAAGCGACGTCCTTCTACCCAAGAAGTTTCTCATAATAGAAAGGGCCTATACTACGGGAACGAAAGGCTTGCTTCATTCCTGCAAAGCCTTCGTCCTCACGCGAGCGTGTTGCAAAGTGATCTCATCATTGCTGTCTTTCGTATTATTCCTGACACGATATCGGACTATTTCGACCGAAGGCTTTCATTTTCTTTCGATCCTAAGCCAACCGCGACTTGGATTGGCTATTCTTGCTTCTTGCTTGCCACAGTGCAATTGCCTCTGCCAGAATTAATTATACCTGAGGAGGGCCATGAGATCCTTCCCTCTTGGTACGCTACAATATTGAACAGCGTAATGCCACAACCTTTGACGCAAAAAGTGATGATCCGATGTCTGAACCAGAATTCTAGACTGGTGAAATTCTTAGCTATCAGAATATTGAGCGCAGCGTTCGAGAAGTTTGCCAAACTGCTCCAAATGTTCCAGGTGACCCGCTCTTATTCAAGTATAAAGGAACTCCCTAATGAAAGGGAGACGGCAATTTCAAAGCTCAGCATCGAGTTCTACAAACGTATTCCGGACATGGAGCACGTCATTGCACAGTTTCGAAAATGTCAAAAAGATAAGACTATGCTGCGCGAGAGCATTACACGCCTGCTCGCCTTATATTACATTGTTATCCCCCCGGTGGCCTTAGAAGAGAGATTCGATATTTCTGACTCTTTGTCGGCTGTGTTGATAGATGAAGGTACAAGACCACACACTGTCGAGAGTGATGGCGTCCGACTACTTGACATGGAGCATTTATTGGCAATCGCACGCCATTCACCAAACATGCAATGGTTCCATGCGCCAGGTGCGTATAATTGACGGCTATCCTGCATTTGCTGATTCAGATCGGCAGGGGCCATGCAATTATCACCCTTTACCTCGCTCCTTAAAATGTCTCTTCCCTGCAATAGACATGGTTTGCAGTCTCAAATTGTCAGAGTGATCCTGGAGTCAGTAACAAAGGAAAGCCAGATACTGGATTCACAGGCCTCATTGAATGTATTGGTCATCAGCCTCCAGGACTCTAAACAGTGGAAAGCGTCTCCTAGGGTTCTAGAGTTCATTGACGATTGCATTCAACGTCTTGCGAGAAAGCCCATACGCTATTACGATCATCTCACCAAACTTGTGGTTGCTGCAGAAATTAGGATGAGTGCAAAGGATTCAACGGTCGACTTGCTGCTGATTACCATCTTGGAGCAATGGCCCTTTCTGGTGAAGAGTGCAGATCCTTCTACTCTCACCGATATATCGCAGTGGTTGAGACGCTATATCGAGATTATGCGGATTTTCATAGGCCGGCAGCACAATGGTATGCTTGATGATGGGGACCTCAAGATTATCTCGCATATCCGAGACCAACTGGAAGCCGAGATACACCAGCAAGAATGCAGAATGATGTTCAGCAAGGCCCCGAAGCACCTGTCAGAGCTCGATGTATTCGATGAACTGAATAGCCTTGCCGCAGCAAGTGGAAAGAACATCGTTGCAGAATCAAACTCTGACAATGAAGCCGTATACTCCGAGTCGTCCAGAGACCTGGTGCCGGCAGGACCTCCGGAAGAGTCTGAGGACCATCCTGGCCTGAATAGCTGGTCTCGTGAAGAGGTGCCAGATGCCATTTCGGGCGGATCAATTGCAGCCTTGATTCTCTGTCTCTGTTCAGAGCATGTCGAAATCCGCAAGCAAGCTCTGGGCAACATGCGTAGGTTTATGGGGAAGCTTGAAGTGAGTGACTATCTTACCTCTAGCGATCATAGCTTACAAATATAAGTCGTCAGGGTACGGCGAATGGCAACAGGTGTTTCTGCTGACTGGAGAGCTTATTGAGACGGCGAAGGACATGATAGATGGAGCACCGCTTCCCTACTTTACTGGAGTGCTTGCAGCACAGATCCTGTTGGCCGTCACCAACCCACTACACGTGATGTATGAGAAAGTCAACAAGTTCTTGAACCGCGGACCCTCTTGGACTGTGACAAAGTTGCCGTCATATTGGGTGGACAAGGTGATGTTGAATCCTCCGACCAACGATGACGCTCATTACCAAGAGATTGAGTGGCTCCTTGATGCCCTGATTGATGGCCTACGCACACCTGCTGTGAGTACCAGCGCGTGAGAGTTTTCATTGACAGAGCTGACGAAGGCTAGGACTTCCACATCTATCGTCGCTGTAACATATTCGAAAGATTGCTGACGTTATCTGCATCTCCGTCCTTGCCAGAATTTTGTTCGCATAAGATCTTGGACTTGCTATTTCGCTGTACCTACGTCGAAGGTAGCACAACTCTCATAACCCGGTGTGGGCTATTGAGCTGGGTCTCATCCTGTCTTACCACGCAAAAGTTCACCAGCGCAACCGAGGACAGACTCCGAAGTTTGGCAAGGAGGGTATATGAGACTGGTGATCAGGATCGGGTCGACCGGTGGAGCAATGGAACAGATATGTCACATAGGCTTCTAATACCGAAAATTGAATAAAACTGAGATAGTCCAATAAGAGTTTAGACGTCTGGAGAGAAGAATATAAGATAGCAATAGGCCGTAATATTAGGATATCTATCTATTTAGCTAAATCCTAGAACTTCGCTGAAGTATGACTAGCATGATACGTTTTAGGTATCTCACCCAGTGTTCTTCGCTGTCATAGACTATTGCTACATTATACTCAAGCCTGTAGTCCTTTCGGCTACTGCTGATGATAATAGGATCGTTGTAGAGGGTCCTCTTTTCTGTTCCGATTACCCGACTTTGCTCGCTTCTTGACGTATCCTGCCCAGTCCACACTCCGCTCCCTCCCGATCCCTCTCATCACTCACCAACCTTGCCCACTCCAACATAATTCTAAACATCCCCAATTCGAAATCCACCTTTCTTAAACTTTTCCTTGCCCACTCCCGGCCCCTCTCTGCAATCTCCTCCGCAATCAATCTCCCCTTCGGATCCCTAGCAAAGTAGTTCAGCATCTCCGGCAGCTCCTGCATACCCATGCTAACAGGCACATAATGCCACCACGGTACGAGCCAATCGTCATGCCATTCTCTTTCAACTGTTTGTTTGAACACCAGCGATTTGGATCCCAGATAGCGAAGAAAGCGCTCCGAATGCGCATGGCCGTCTAAGTCGAAGAGGAAGCGCGATTGGTACGCTGCAGAAGCTTCCTCCTTTTCCCCCAGGACCATACGCTCGCGCTCGTCGTCGCAGGCATCACCTTCGCAGTCTGCGTCAGCTTGGTATGCCAAGTGTACATGGATCATATCTGGATATAGCCCCGCCCCAGACATGGTGGAGGGGTACTCTTCCCATGTATTTTTGTCTGCGCCTTTGCGCAGAAATATAGCAGGCTGAGAAGCGTTATTTACCAGTAGGGCGAAGCGATGCCGTTGAAGTGTATCCCAATGCTTACTGCGGACTACGCCGTCGGTACTACCGCCAACCCAGTAGAGTGTATCTTGCTTATCTTTCCAGTCCGGGTCGTCAGATTCGACGTAGTATTCTTCGTCGTAGCGCATAGTGTACCAAGGTGATGGGATCAAAAGGTCTTGGAATGAAGAGGGTGCAGCTTGATTGAATATGGGAAGGAGCGTAAGGGTTAGGCTGATATCGTTTATTGAAGCGAACATTCCGTGTTGGAAACCAAAGGAAGGATTAAGGCAGACATCTCTCGAGGATGTGATGTTGGTAATAAAAGAGAGGTGGGGTTGGTCGGGTGGATTGTATAATGCTGGACCACTGCGACTTGGGGAATCAGGCGGACAAGGAAGCGTCGCAAGATCGAAGGTTCGTTGTCTGCGTGCATGTAGGAACTCGAGTTCTTGTCGCTGTGAAGATAGTGGTGCCTCTGAAGAGGAATGAAGACCCGATCCTGAAAGCGAGGAGGGACAATGGCGGAGAAGGTGCTCAAGCTCGTCATTTGGAAGGAGAACACGTGGCTCGTCGGTGGTGCTGACGACAAAGTCTAGATCAGGGAGATGCTGTAGATAGGCCTGCATCCACTTTGGTAGTTGGCTGTTGTAGATGCTAGCCATAGCAGTTTCCTGGCCTTCGGAGGAGAGTTCGTGGTCTTTAATGGAGAATTTCATCACATAATCCTGCGAATCAAATGTCATATTCACTCGAGTTCTAATCTCCCTCGCGGACAATCCGAAAAAGGGCTCGAAGGGTTTTGTGATTGCATCATAGTCATCGATGATGGCAAGATCCGCCTTTATGGCCAGGTCAAACCAGATATCAAAGCCTGGAGGCGGTGAACGGCCGTATCTACTTCTGTACTCGTTATCGGCGTTGGTGAGAGTCTTTGATTGGCGCTCCACCATCTGGGTAAACTTGGTCTCGGCTTCCCTGACAAGTATCTCGATCGGATGTCCGCCAGACTTAGCACTTCCGACAAACGAGACGAAAGGCGGTACTCTGGCGTCAGGCACCAGCCCTGTTTGGGAGATAAAGCCCCATAAGGGAACAAGAAACAGCAGAGCAAGCATTGTCCGAGCATGGGAGACTGCGTTTAATAGCGTATAGGCTTGTAAGAGCGCCGCTGTAGCCACCAGTGCCGCCACCTCTTGTTGCGAGGCCGTGGCACCTCCATAGACTACAGCAGCGTGGGCTGCGTAGGTTGCCAGCGAGGATGTAGTGACCAGCTGACCACCTTGGACCTTCATCTTTTTAGCTATGTGGGTAAAGAAAAGGAAGCATTGGAACTCACCAGCATTAAGAGCGTGAACCACTGTGCGGCTTTGCAAAGTGATAATACCCCCAAATTCAAGAAGGAGACAGAAGCTTGAGGGGCGACAACGGCAACTAAAGCTAGTATGCATGCCACTCGCCATGAAGTAGACTCAATAGCCGTAGTTACCCTGCAAATCGCACTTTCGATGCTGTCGTTGTCGTCGTCTTTCTGCCTCCCCGAAAGATATATTACCACTGTTTGAAAGCCGGTAAAAAGTAGGCCGATACCGATCGTGAAGCCATTGCCTCCACTCGTAAACGCCACGGCAGAGATGAATGGGATAATAACGCTCAGTCCTAACTTTGATTTGTTGCGGAGGCATATCTCGACATAATTGAGGTTCCGACTATCGTGCGATGGCAACAGACCGCGCGCGTGGTCAAAACTTAGTAGGAGAAGCGATAAAGCTATAAGAGGCTGTACATGTCATTGCTAATTAATTAATAGATCTCTCGGAGGTGAACGAAATAACGAACCAAAGCCCATAAGACATCAGCTAATTTTTGACATAAGACGACTCCAACGATGGCGAAAGCTAACACATCTGGGAATTTCTCTGTATATCCAATATTGCGCTTTTCAGGGTTGTGAATTACGGAGGAGGAATGATAAGCAAAGGCTTTAGATGTAATAAAGAGGAGAAACCAGCAGAGACATTCGGCGTATAGGTGGAGGGTAGAACCGACCGCTGGCAGGAGAAGATTGATAGAGAAATTGCACGAGATGAAGACCGCAAGCGGAATATACAATTCTGTCTCAAAAATTGGCATTGTTTGATACAGAGATTTGCTAGATCACGTACGACGAAGAACAAAGATCAACGCATTTGTGAAAGAAGAGAACACCGTTTCTGGTTTCCTTCACGTCGTAAGCTTAGTCTATGGACTGACCCATACCTTGTTGAGTTGAAATGAGGCGCATAGCGTGGCACTTACCGTGCTGAGACTTACGTGAGACGGCGTGTGTCCTTCTTCATCCTGCATCCTTCATCCTGCATCCTTCATCCTGCATCAACTGGAAACAATACCCTCTGAAACCAAAACCTCACAGCAAACATGAGGCTTTGAGACATCGGCGACGTCGGCGACCAGAGTTTGAAACATCGGACATGAGACTTGGAGATATCGGTCATGAGACTTGGAGACATCGGACATTCATCGAGGTGAGAGCAAATCCTTGCCCCCAATAGACGATCCACAACACAATGTCTGGAAAGCGAAAGCGAGGGAGCGTGAAAAGGCACAAAGTAGGCGCTAAGTTGGTAGAGTGTGAAACAAGCACCAGCGTTGGGGGGAGCATGCAGGAGTAGTGAACGCCGTGTAGGTCTCCTCTACTCGTCCACAGGAGTCACTCAAGTCATTCCACGGCTTGCTCGCATACATTTGCCAGTTCCGGCCATCCTGCAACGCTTCCATTTTGAATGTTGGTGTGGTGTGTCAACTTGTCACTCTGGATCAGTAAGGTACGTATTGTCCCTTGCACAATACCATAGAACTAGGTACAATTTTCGGGTGCACCCTAGCGGAAGTACTAACCCGTATGATCTCGTACCAATTTAACAGTCCCTACATGTTAGTTGATGACGAGGAATCTGGGATTTCAATGATTATTGCTACAATATCAGCTAAAGCAGCTACCAAGACTTCACTCCCGAGCTGAAGCTGGGCTGTGCTGGGCTACTATTGGCTCAGCTAGGCTGATCTAGCCAAATCTAGCTAGCTTCCGCTCTGGGCTCTTGGCAGTCATGGTAGGGTCTTTCACCCACTAAGCCCCCCCTTACTAATCTACCCTTACTAATCTACCCTTAGCCTAAGGGCTGGGCTGCTGCTCGCCTACGGTATGCACTAGGCCGTAAGCCTACCATAGATCTAGCCGCAGTAGGTAATATCTCGTATGGAAAAGACCAATACCAAAATTCATACAACATTAAATCATTCAATGGTACTTACGCCGCAAGTGTCAATCGATAGATGCAACTGATACTATGACTATCACTGCGTATCTTCGACGGGGTTTTCATTTATACATGGTTCCAATTCGCTCCCTGCCAGGCTCAGTGGGATAGAGTTGGTTTTATAATCATTCACTTGGGTCTACAAATATGATGGGGCCAAGCTGACCGCAGAGATTCGATAGAATATTAGCCATGAACTTAGCGGTTAAAGTATCCCACCGAGTGTTCTTCTCCTCGTCTCGTCGCAGCCATTTTGTCATTCGCACTCTGTCATATCGTGATACACTCTGTCGGTGATCATGTTACTTAAACCACACGATATTTAAACCTCGTAGCTTGATTTTTCCCTTCCTCACCTTCTCCATTGTGATTATCCTGCTTGTATGGCGATATATGCCTAATCCTAGCAATCTTCCCGGCTTTCTCACAGAACAACTTCATACCCTGAAGACGCAGCACCAGTCCCAAGACTTTCAACCTCCCTCTTCCGAAATTGTTGACTTGAGCTGGCACAAGAAGCTCCCTGAGGTAGTAAACCATCTATCTTCGCAAGATCATACACCATGATGGAGCAAGTGCAAATCTTGCGTTGGTCCGCAAAGCGAGGACATTCACACCAACCTCGAGGACAAGCTCGCCGTCCGCTATCCCAGGCTAGGGAGTAAGATCATTTGCCAACTTGATGTACATAGGCTACTGATACCGAAGGTTAATAAAACTGAGATAATCCCAATAAAGGTTCAGACGTCTAGAGAGGAGAACATGATTTAATTTCCTGCCTATTCTAGAAGCAGCACTACCATTCACTTCAGCCCTACGGGCCTCGATTTTGCGGAGGCGGTCTTCTGAGGTAACGAGTACCAGAGCTCACAACATAATTTCTCTGCAGCCATCACATCCTTTCTAGACTGGACTGTTTCTAAAGCTACCATCTTTCCTACTTGAAGCATCGAGATCTCTTACACAAAAAGAGTCAATTCACGGCCGGTCCTCTCGAAAGTTCACAATCATAATCTGCTCCTTCTACAAACAGCACATAACTCTCACCAAATCTCGTCACTCAGAAAGCTGGAGAACCCATTGCAAGATCTGTGTTAACCACAATCAACATATCAAGCCTGGCAGGTCATCGTCCATCCCTGGGCCAATGGTAGAATACTATCCCAACGCCACACGCCAGAGCATTTGAAAGGCTTCTCTACAACACTGATCTGAGCGGCTCTATGATTTCATGAATTTTTTACATTGTTTGTAACGTTGTAATGGCTGCTGCTTCACGTAAGTATGCTCGAGAAGAATTGCTAAATCTTCGCGGATCTCCGCTCGTGTGCAAACCTGCGAGTCTGCCCCCAATTGAGGAATGGATGGGGTAAGCAGAGACGGGCGTTTCCAGGTGGTTTTCTTCGCTAATAATTGTTCAAGGCCTCTGCCCGACCCAAGTCAAGTGCAAAACCGCAATGGAGCTAGAACGGCTAACAAGGGGAGGAACGAGGACGGTCACGCCGGCGATGGCACGACGAGCCGGAGACCACTGTTCGATGCGAGGGCCAAGTCATCGAACGGTATACGGTAACCTTCCCTCGTAGATCTTCCTTTTGCTGATACGTCGTTCATGCAGTTCCAGAAGACATAATCCTTGGACCACCAAAGACCGCCTTCGCCTCAGCTGCCGGTACGCGTAATGCAGGCAAGAATCTCGACTCCCCACAACGACCTAGCTTTACCAATCACGATACTTCCAACGCCAAGAGCGATCGAAACATCCTCAGAGACAGGTATACAAGGGACGGACAAAGGTTAGAGAATGATGGAGAGAAAGCTCGCGATTCCCGATCAGGAGCTGTCACAAACAGGCGGAGCGTGAAAGATGATAGTGACCTTTGGTCAAACGTTCGGCAACCCAAGGCTTCTGGACAAGACGATGTCGAGCGCTCATATCGGAGGAATGGTGACCGCGAAAACGACAGAGATAGAGAAGGAGGAAGAGACGCTAGAGGACAAAGAGGTTTTGACAGTCATCGACGCGACGGAGAAAGAGAGACTGAGGGAGAATATAGAGCGCGACGTGCAGGTGTTGGAAGAGGTCGTAATGAGCCACCTTGGGCTCGCGATGAAGGTCTTTCAGAAATTGGAGGAGTTGAAGATCAAGAGACGGCTCCAGTTCAAGACTGGAGGGAAAAAGATAGGAGGAAAGACCGTTTTTCAGAGCGAGAGTGGAATAGGGCAGCCAAAGCGGATATGGACCCTGAATGGATGGATGCATTGGAGCCTGAGGACAAGAAGCAGAGGCACACAGAAGACGATCTGAAGGCTTTCATGGAGAGCATGAAGACTGCAAAAGGTGTCATCCAGGACAACTCCTTGTCACAAGCGGAACAGCCAGGGAATCATGAGCGGAATATATCAGGTACTGGCACTGGTGCGGCAAAAAGTAAAGTCGACACGCCTTTAGTCGTTGATTCTAATTTCGATGGCTTTTTTGGACTGTGGAAGGAGCCCAAAAAGGATACACAGGCGGCGGGATTGGCGGCAAACAGAGCGGAGCCAAATGTTGCACCAGCAAGCAAATCGGCAAAGCCTTCGAAGTTTACTGGGTTCTTCAATTCAAAGTCGGAACCAGAGCCTGTGAAAGAAAAACCTCCTTTACAGCTATATTCGCCTTCTCAGGACTCTTCGAGTGAAGACAAAGAAGGTTTTCAACGTATTCTGAGTCTGCTTGGTCAGCAGCAGCAGCAGCAGCAGCAACAACAAACCCGACAACAAAAGGGTACATCCCGCACGCCCCCTCGTAATCAGGCGCCTCGTGAAACGCCGGCGTCACCTCCAATCCAATTATCCCAGGTGAGAGAGACCAACGACCTGTCTAGTCTGCTCGGGGCCAGATCATCGCCAGGGAACAACGCACCACCAACAAGGGACTCCGAATTCCTCTTGAATCTAATGAAGCACACACAGCAAGGACGTCACGATCTCAGTCAGGCAAACAATCTTAGCCGTAGTACGGGTTACGACACTGCTCCGGGGTTACTGCCATTCTCAAATATGATGATATCACCTCACGACACGCCGCAGCAAGCACCATCTAGTGGTCTTCCCTCGGGTCTTTTCACCGACTCATCGAGGGAAGAGATGCCAATTCGAGACAAGCTGAACCCCAACTTTCCAACGGAGAGGAGAGGACCACCACCAGGCTTCTACGATTCAAGTAATCTTCCACGTCAGACTCCAGCAGGAGCTCTTCAGCATTCGGGCTTTCCACCGGGAATACAGCGACCTCCTGGGCTCGAACAATTCCAAAATATGCAGCCACAACGACAGGGGATGGCTCCTCCTCCCGGCTTCCAGACGCCTTCTCGCGGCCAGAACGCTTTTCAGCCCGGAACCATTTCGAACAATCCGACTTTTGGTGTACCAGCCAACGGTCGAGGGATGCCACCTCCTGGCTATATGAATGGTCCTCCTCCGGGCTTTCCGCCGCCTTTCAGCCACGAAGCTTCGGGGTTTGGAGGCTTTGGTGATTTTGGGCCAGGGTTCTTGAACGGTCAACAGCGAAGGCAATAGGCCTGTAGGCTGTACCATGTCATGACGGATATGAGATTACAGGTGTATGATACCCAGATTAGCGGCTTAGAGGCTTGCCTAGGCGGGGTTTACTGCCGACTAGTGGGTCATGGTTCCACTAGCTACAAAGAGCATCATGATGCTCGACCAAACTAAGCATTTGAGAGAAAAGCTATTCGATCATCACGCCTGAATTGTAGAGCATGATAAGTTGTAAATGGGCAAAGCAAACGTGACTGGGCAAAACGAACACATACTATGGAAGGTTGCAGTATGCAACATCGTACACAGAGAGCTGTCTCAGCACCTCAACAAGAGGCTTGTACGGTATGACTTCAAGCTCAGCGGCCATTAGCCATGGATCGAGAAACCGCTATTGCTTGATATTTACAAAGTGAGCATCACGCAAGATACTTTACATACAGATTCACATCTGAAGCGTATAGGGAGACGACTTCTCCAAAAGCAGTATTCGGTGTTTTCATATCGGGTTGGTGAAGATATCTTGGCGCATAGTAGCTTCGAAAGATTATACGGAGCTAACCGCCCTTGCCTCAATTCGACCCATTTCAATACTAATCTAGTAAGCATAAAGGAAGGACGTATGGCTGACCTTACAATCGTATGTAAATACATCACAGGGTATTCTTTTACGAAACAAAAAGAAGTGTCAAGGTCCTGCCCGGAGTCGAACCGGGGTCGCTCGGACATCGAATATGTATTCAGAACCGAGAGTGATCTTTGGGATGTTAGGAGAGAGCGCGCGAAAAGTCATCGAGAACGGTTGTACTTACAACCACTACACTACAGAACCGTGAAGTGTTCGTATAAATCTCATATTTGCTTATATCATACTTGACAAAAAGTGCTAATGGCATACTGGTTGAAGTTAACGACCGGTGAACTCTTCTACGAGATCCTGCCATGATTACAACGCGAACGCCTGCGCACTACCAAGAGTCACACATCTCAGGTGATTTTGCAAATATAAGGTCGTGTTCTTATTACTACTTCGGATCTGCAGACGTTGCAATGTTTCCACCGCCGAGTCTGCTCTCCACCCTTGCCCTTCGTGCTCTACATGCATCCAGTTCTGTGCTTCATGTATCGTACCCTCGACCATCTGTCCCCGTACGAGAATACTCCATTTCGGCGCTTGGCGAATTCTTGAGCCTCCAAGGTGTGTAGCAACATGTTAAAGCCAGCACAGTCCGAGTACTGGAGATGTTTGATGTCTTCGCGGCATAGATGGCCTTATAATAGGGGTATAAGAAATTTTGTGACTGAAAATTAGACTAAAGCTAACGCTACATACTGGTGAGTGCCCAACACTTGTGGGCGTTCCTGGTGCGTCTTGCATTTCAACACTGTCATCTGGCGCACGGTTCTGATTGCGCTGCTCGGGTGGTCTGAAGCGGTCTGTGATCTCCTTTTCTACCTGTGTTAACGCATCCATACTCCACATCTTACCTTGATGCCTTGGAGGGCCACCAGAGCCACCATCGTCGTCATCATCGTCATCGTCTTCGTCACGACGATGTGTTGAGCCAGGTTGCGAGCCTCGACTCACGGGCCTGGGCTTCAATTGATCCGCGAGCACCTTGAATCTGGATGCTTCCCTCATCACATGGTCTCTCTGCTTCGCGTCCATTGTTTGATGCTTTCCCTCCTGCATACCTTTCTGCATGGCGTCGTGGGCGGCGAGGACGACGGTGCGTCGGAACTCGCGGTTCACCCGGTCAAGGAAAGCCTTATTGTTATGGAGGAGGGGATTTGTCACAACTTCGCCATGTCCTACCACGGAAATGACACCTCTCACAACATCCTCGGGAATCTCCGTATCATCCATAACGAAACACTTCAACCCGTTAGCAGAAATTCCAGTCAAGCTGTAAATGGTGGCCTACTTGGTATGCGCTGTCATTGAATGGGGCCATGAAGCCCTCCGCCAGCTGGTAACGAATAAAACGGCTGACTAACTTCGCGAGCGAGAACCAGGACCAATTGGACGCGAAACGTTTCATATCTTCCTGCACCTCAATATCCCTCTCTTTTCCCGTAGAGGGATCTTTCAAAGTCACTGTGGGATACGCGTCGTACGCTGGTCTCATCTTTGGCGCGAATTGGTCGATGTGCTCCCATACATATGGAGCCACCATGCCAATGAGATCATTGGCGGCGTTTTCAGGCTCGGCGAAATCTTTCTTTTCGAAGAAGTCACGCCTTAGGCACTCAGCGACATCCATTTTCATCGCGTAATGGTTTTTTGCCAATCTTGGTGACGGGACAATTCATCTCAACACCAGGTCCATCACACTTCTCAGAGCTGGCACATGCAACTTAGTGAAGCGTTGGAATGCGGGTTTGCTCATAAGAACGAAATTTGGGTTCTCCTGCCGTCTGGCAGCACGGTGGACCTCTCGATATTGATCATCGGTGAGGTCTGTGAGCAGCTCGGACGATCGGTTGCGGTCGGGAAATGGACTGGAGGTTGTTTCAATTCCGCCGTCTGCTGGCAAGGACAGGAGGTCTATGCCATCCTTCGTGCGCGGTTGCATGTTGCTAAGGGCTGTCCAGAGGTTCATGTCAACGAATCGTGTGCTCGGGACAAGGCGAGCCATGAAGTCATTGAGGTTTTTGAGGTATGCGCACCAAAACTATTGAAGGTCAGAGAAAGCATGAGAATTAAAGGAAATGCGGAAATACCCACGTTGTAGCATGCGGAAAGACTCATCACGTACGCCATATTTAGCGTGAAAATCTCCATCCCTGTTGCAGAATCGATTCATCTCATCGCGCGTGGGACTGGCGAGAACGGCTTGGTACTTGTCTAAGCTGCTCCGGCCCCAGCATATCATCAAGCTCATTCGTAATGCATGCTTGATCTAGCATGCTTGCCTTGGAAGCATCGTGCTCCCAGCCGAGGCTTTGCTTCCAGTCGGGATAGACCGCATTGAAGTTTATCGCGTAAGCCTGTGAGCTATGATCACCTTCGACTTCAATCCGATTATATGTGAGAGCAGAACCACTGATACGTTCGTTTTCGCGAGCGTAACTCCTTGCAATGCTGTGATCTCGGCCGAGGCTGCTCTCCGAATCGTCACGGAGTCTCTTTGCCTCCACTAGAAAAGACTGAGAGGCTAGTCACGTCCACCCTGTGGCTCGTCTTACTCAAGCGTATGCTCAGACGCTACATTCTCAGTGGTTGACCGTGCCAAGGGCTGCAGGTCGGATAGTGGGAGAGCGTTGGTCGATATCGCTCTAGTCTCATCAAGCTCGCAATCCTCCAGCGACCGCCAGTTTTGTGCGACGACAAGGCTATTGCGCAAGGTTGCCTCGGGGACATCATGCTCAAGTCCAAGCCTTTCTATTGTCTTCCAGGCCGAATAAGGCATC
Organism: Lecanoromycetidae sp. Uapishka_2; assembly: GCA_035521555.1. Lineage (NCBI taxonomy): Eukaryota > Fungi > Ascomycota > Lecanoromycetes > Lecanoromycetidae sp. Uapishka_2. The sequence goes on from JASZXT010000084.1 coordinate 37,238, forward strand.
TCGATCCTATTGCTCAAGCTTCTCAGCGTGATGGGATGATGTGGACCCAAGCTTTTTTCCCAGTTGGCATGGTGAGATTGCAATTCCGAGCTTTTTTGCCGCTTGTTCACAAAGTCGTCATATTTTGCCTCTTCTTCGGCTGCGAAACGCTTCGTCTTTACTGTTGGACAAGCGTGTTCAGTGTCTTGCATTCGCTGCTCAGCCTCATTTCGCCGTCGGTGTATTTGCTGCAAGGCCTCAAATTCACTGTCGACTTTTAAGGAGGCAATCAAATTTTGCAAAGTCCTTGTCGCGAGTACGTTATCCGCGCCCAGGCTCTTCTCCCAATTCAAATACCATCTCTCCCAGCGCGGCAGTATCTGCAAATACGAATCACCATTCTGATGAACTTGTGTATCAAGTATCTCATTCAAGTTCTCGACAGCCAGCAACCAGTTCGAATTGTTGACTGCCTGTGCTTTCTCCCGCCATTTGATTGATTCTTCAGCCAAAGCAACGGCTGTATGATAACTGCCTCTCATTTTGAAATACTGCGACAACTTCTCAGCCAGCTCAGCTTGCGAAAAATCTTCCTCTCCAAGATATTTTCCGTACGCATAAACGGCCTGAGCATGTGGTAAGTACAGGTCACAGAGGTCCATTGTTGCAGTTTTAGGCTGCGGGAATTTCTCCGAGACACCATGTAGACATACTTGAGCCCACGCATTGAATCGAGCATGGATCCTCAGCCAATTTCGTGTAGCTAAATGGACAAGCCGATGCATACTGAAGATCGTGTTGGTTTGGTCCGCTGATATGAGCGAATATGCTTTGAGTAGACCTAAGGCGCTGGTAGCTTTGACTGGACTTGTGGGCAGGTTTAAGAGTTTTTTGGGGACGCTCTGGTCATCGAGACAAGCCATATAAGACAAAAGATCAGCAGCTAGAGCATTGGAATGATTGATCTGTTCAAAGGAGATCATGTACGTGGTGGCAATTGGATTGACCGAACCTCCATCTCTTGCGGCATCTTCGAACTCCTCGCTAAGCAATTCTATCCTTGAAGACTCGCTTTCATTGAACATTCCAAGGTAATCAGAGGTTGATATAGTGTTCTCGGAGATATATGATCCAGCTTGGGTGATAGCAAGAGGAAGGTACTCTAAGCGAGCTAGAAGTTCTGCCACGCTATCTTCATCAGTCGTATTTTCGCCGGATTGTGCCATGTAAAGCTTTTCAGCGTCCACGGCTTCCATGTTGGGCATCGTAATGATGCCCTCTGTGGTAGCAAACTTTACTCCAACTTTCCGATTTCGAGTGGTGAAGATGATAGTCCCATTCGTTGACTGTGGCAAGAACTCCGAAAGACCCTTCAGCATCATTCGTTCATTGGCTTTCCGGGCTCCGAAAATTATTTCGGAATCATCTGCACTGTCCAGGATGAGGAGCCACATTCCAGAATTCTCACTATCCAGCCACTTCTTGATTGTCTCCTTAGGATCCTGACTGAGGCTATTGGATTCTAAGAATTTGGCGAACTTGCCAATCTGGAGAAAGTCTTGCTCAAAGCGCGAAGCATTGCTGGCTCGAACCCAAAAGACAGAAAGTTGAGGGTCTTCTTCACGTCGCCTGTATGCATGTTCCAATGCCAATTGAGACTTTCCAACACCACCTAGGCCAACCAATGCCACCCTGTTGTGCTCATTATTTGCAAGCTTTACTTTCAAATCCTGGAGCTGAGCGTCTCGTCCGACGAAAAGGCGATTTCTAGCATACGGTACCATTACAAGTCCTTTCGCCGGTTGGACGGGGCTTACTGGTGCAGGGTTTGACTGATTAAGCACGAGCTTTTGCATGTCTTCTTGCATTCGTGGCAACAGCTCATCGTGAATAGCGGCTACTTTTCCAGAGATGGCAGGCAGCTCATCATAGACAGTGGTAAGTTTTTGAACGAGTGCAGCAAGCTCCTGGTGTATATTCCCCACATCTTCGGCCATTGTAGGTAATACATCCACTGCATACAGCACGGTCGTCACTTTGCGAATGCTGTCTCGAATAGCGGGGAGCTCTTTAGATATACCATCAACAGCAGTCTGTACCGTTACCATCTCAAGATGGATACTCTTCAGCAGGGAATTATCGATAGTCGCAATGCATAGCGCCAACGAGCTTTTCCCTTGCTCAAGTTTTGTCAAATGCTCAAGAATATTCTTCTCCTTTGTGATTCCCGCCAAAGCTTTCCACAATTTCTTGGGTGCATGGAGTTCAGAGCCGGGCGCAATTTGTTGTAAGCTATGCAGAACCTTGTGAGCATCGGTGGTACAGTCACGGAGGACCGAGGCCACAAGATCGGTCTGTAGCGAGGCAGTGCCTTTAATAAGCTTCGCGATATCGATGAGTTGTTCGACTTGCACTGTCTGCTTGCGTATTGATTCTGGAGCATCTCGTACTTTTCTGTATATGTCATAGATTGTGGTAGTGATCTTGAGACCTTGCTCTGCAAGTTGAGACGCGGCCGCTAGCGCTCCTAGAACTTCAAGACCGGACATGTTGACAATACATCAAGGGCGGCAGAGGGTTCTACAGGATGGTCTTGGAAAGCTCATATATCAATGAGGTCGATTTCAGTAAGAAGAGGTTTTCTTACACGTACCGCCCTCAGATACAAGGATGAGATTCAAGACCCCAAAGTAATGTACCGTAAAGGCCTCCCAAGATGGTCGTTAATTTCGAGAAATGTTCAGCCCGCGAAAGATTGATGTCTAGGGTGATAAGTCAGCTGTATATACAATAATTCATAATACCAAGGCCCTGTCCAGTACGAATGATATAACTAGCGCCCCTGATTATATTATGCTCTGAAAAGCGTTACAGATCAATCAAAAGACCTAGACCAACGGAGTTGACAAAATACGCTCAAGCTTTCGCTGGTTTGTAGACTATAGTATGAATCTCATGTATGCACAGGACATGGCTTTGAAAATTCTGAGGGGACGAGGAATTTCGACACTAAAGCAATGTTGTTCTATCTCTCATACTATTCTGTATAAGAAAAGCTTGCATTTATCAAACCAATTTGTGATAGCCGATTGCTTGTATATTTTCCAAGAAACTCGGCATCCAACCTTTGCTGCAGAGAGCTTGTAGCTGAATGCTGAGCAATCAAAGGCTCAGCCTTAAATTCATATCTGGGCTAAGGCAGTTTGAATGAAACGAAAGCAACGAGATGAGCAGACTAGACTGAACAAGTTCAGTGGAATTCCTAGACCCGGTCTTGCAGGTCAATGAATGCGTCAAGATGGAAGGTGAATGTTGAGGAATTGGAGTAGCCGTCAACAGGTGAATTAGACCTCGGCTCAATTTGCCCGTGTTGTCAATTTCCTAGATACCATCACAAATAGAACTACATCCTGATGGATGGGGAAAATGGAGTTCATGTCAAGCCTCCAGAATGGCTTCGATGACCACAAACCTTCTCTGTTCGAGCTTCTCTCCCAGGAACAGCTCTCTGCTCTTATTCCCCCCTCCCTGCGGTATCTCCTTACCGTAGCCACACATCGCCATCCCCGATACCTCCTACGAGTCCTCAATTCTTTCGATGAGCTCTATGCCCTTCTCATGCTCGCCGTGGAGCGACACTATCTCAGAACATATGGCGGTGGCTTCACAGAGAACTTTTATGGCCTCAAACGTGAAAGGGTTGTCCGAATCAAAGGCGGCGAAGTTCCCCGGGCAAGACTTGGTGCACCAAACTTGATGAGAGAAACATTGCAGCTGAAGGACCGCGATATATGGAACAATCTAGCCATCATAGTCGGCTTGCCGTATCTCAAGCGAAAGCTCGACGAGAGCTATGACATCCACGCACCTCAAGCAGCTATACTTGGTCCAAACTACAACAGAGACGCTCTTCCTCACGATGCAACGATAAGACAAAGAATACTCTATTACTACAAGTGGTTTCTCCGGAACATATATCCGAGCATAAATGCTGCATACTATTTCTCGCTCTTGGCTTTCAACCTTGCATACCTCTTCGATAATTCAAAGTATTCTTCGCCATTTCTATGGCTCATTGGCACGCGTATTCGCCGACTCAGCGAAGCAGACCACCGCGCCATAGCTTTGGCTGAGCAACAGTCCACCGCATCTTCCTCTCAGCCTGGTGCTCGACCAGGCCAAGGCTCCAGCGTCTTTAATCCTTTGACCTTTGGATCGGTGGTCTATCCTCGGCTTCTCTCAAGTCTTAAGATACTTCTCCCCACTTCCATCTTCGCACTCAAGTTTCTCGAGTGGTGGCACGCCTCAGACTTTGCACGTCAGCTCTCAAAAAAGGCTGCTGAAGGACTTGAATTGCCAGTGCCAATCATATCAGGACTGCCAGATAAACCTCCTCCGCTGCCTACTTCGGAGAAGCCAAAAGCATCGAGGCCACCACATCGACCAGCTGCAACCAAAAACACTGTCTCGCTTTCTTCGCCACCATCGCAAGTCCAGCCATCTGGTCATCCGAGTAATACCTTGGACACTCCTCCCAAACGACCCAAGCCTAGCCCTCCAATTTCTTCCATTAGCATGCTGCCGATACACACAGTTCCAGCTTCAACAGCAACAACTTCGTCCCTCTGTCCTATCTGCATGCATCCAATCCAAACGGCCACTTCCGCTCAGACAGGCTTTGTGTTCTGTTACACATGCATTTTCAAGTGGGTGGATGGAAGCCATGATCGGCAGATAGCATTCATGGAGGGCAAAAGCGGTGGCGAGGAAGGTTGGGATGAAGAGGAAGACGAGTACGGGGATGGACATGAAAGTGAAGAGGGAGGGCACAATGAGAAAACAAAAGTGAAAGGCGGGAGCAGAGAAGGCAAATGGGAGAGCGGCAAGGGAAGATGTGCCGTAACAGGGAGGAGAGTTCTCGGAGGCACAGAGGGTTTGAGAAGGGTCATAGTCTGAAACACTTTGGTATGGTGCGTGGATTATTCAAGGCATTAGCGTGGCGTTTCCTTTGAGCTTTGGATGATACCATGGAAAGTCAGTCTATTTTCACATTTGATCGAATTCATCACAAGTTCCAACAACCGTCGTCCATCTCCGTGACCTCACGCTTTTCTATCTAAACAGATGGTCGACTTTCCAACCGCCATGATCTTCCAAGGTACTATGTTTGTTGATTCGTTGACCTCAAGGCTGCCACCGCAGCCCGGACTTCTTCGTCTTTAGGCAAAATATCTGGAAGTGGTCCCACAGGCGTAATGCTCTAAAACCCATCATCATCAGCACAGGTCACCTCTCACGACCACCAAAATTACACACTAGAGAGGAACAGACTTACGGGAGGGTTGATCTGCTTATGACTCTTCGTGTAGTGCTTCTTGATATGTTCAAACTGTGTTGTCTCCCCAAAGGCCGGAACATCCCAGTAGAGGTGCCTTAGCCACTTGTGCAGCGCTGGATAGCCGGAACGAATGTCTCGAATGTTACATTTGAAATGCTGCACATAGACGGGATCGAAGCGGACGATAGTGGTGTAGAGGCGGACGTCTGCTTCTGTGATTTTATCGCCAAAGTAGAAAGGTGCTGCGTGCTTGGCGAGGTGGGCTTCAGCGCGGTCGAGGGCTTCGAAGAGAGGTTTGACGGCTTGTTCGTAGGCCACTTGTGTCCTGGGCCCAAGCTGTCAAAAGAAGATTCTGGTCAAAGTGGAGATAGAGAAAGATAGTACGTACGTCGCAAAACCTGATTTATAGACGCCGTTGTTGATATCATTATATGTCCATTCGTTGGTTCCCTCGATATCTTTCCGGTATTGTTCCGGGAATAGGTCTACGTTCTTGTACTTCTCGGGAATTAAATCGTCAAATTCTGTATAGAACATGCGAATAATCTCGCTTGACTGCACATAATTTCATCAGCTTCCATGGCCAACTTCCTCCACCGAATCTAGTCAGCATAGACCTACCTCATTGCTGACAATCTTATTTTGCTTAATGTCAAACAGAGTCGGAACAGTGAATCGCCCAGTATAGTCTGGATCAACATCGAAATATATATCTTGCAGATGCGTAAAGTCCTTGTGAATTGGATCCGGAGTCACGTTCTCACCAGGAATCTTTTCGTCTGGCTGGGCAAAACGCCAGCCTTCGCTGGATCAACTTTTAAGTTTTATCTAAAATACGACAATGTGCCTACCTTTTTCTAACATCTCCCAGTGGACTGCAGTGTACGGAATTATGTCCTCGAGTCCCTTCAGCTTGCGGACGATGAGCGTTCGATGGGCTGTTCGGCAGCTGAGCAGGTGAAAAGATAAAAATAGCTGAAGACTCACCCCATGGGCAGGCATAACAGACATAAAGGTGGTATCTGCTTTTCTCCGGAGGAAACTCTGCTCCAGGTTGCTTCGAAATGTGGTTGCGGAATTGCGAGGCCCCTCTTTTGAACTCTCCAGACTTGTCTGCCCAATTGGTGATTGATTGACCAGTGCCTGACTGTGAGAAGAAGTCATCAGTGCTACGCATATCTCCCATTCCATAGAAACTCACTGCCATACTGAAAGATCGGCTATAGATTTTAGATGGAAGTTTTCGAATGAGTAGACTGTTCTTCAATAGGGATGGTTCAAAGCTCAAAACAAACATCAAATCACCACATAGAACGCGTAAAAGGACATTTATTTGAGTAAAGTATAGCCAGGTGTGAGGTAGTTATAATGCTCCAAGTTCAGAAAATAATGACGCACCCTCAGGCTCGGCAGTGCTTACCTCATCGACAGCGGAATTAGTTTATGAGCCAATCCGTAAGCTAATCCGTGCAAAATAGTCAATAGTGGCAGCCTCTGTTAGTTTTCCATTTGAATTCTGATTAGTCAATCATGCGTGGTCATCACAAAGCAAATCGGCCCTGTGAGAAATCAGTCGAAGGGATCAAGCCACCCTTCTGTAAGATATTGCCAGAGCTATGCAACTGTCTACCTTATGCTGTTTACGCAAGCAAGCCTGCCAGGCTGCTATTCTCATACCTGTGTCCATCTAGGTGCTAACTTATACCTGTAAGCGCCAAAAGCCTGCCTCCGAATGTACTGTGAATGATAACTCTATTTTCTCAGCTTAAGCATGACATAGGGTACCTCAACGTCTTCTTCGTCCTTGTCTTCGACGGTCATCTCAAAAATCACATTCTTCTGGTGACTAGGAATGGGCTTCTTGCTGATCGTTTCCACCAGCTGGCTCAAACTATTCATAAAACATTAGCGCCACTAAAGTGATGGAGAGGCATGTGACTCACTTCATAGCCAAACGATCCTTGAGCTTGGCCGGAGGGTAAAAGCTCGCATACAACAGGCTTACCCCTGAACTCAACATCATGATGCTCAAGCCTTTCTCTTCGAACTCGGTCAAGAATTCTTGCAAAGTTATGTCCTCCACCTCGAAACGATCCCAAAGCTTGTCGATGGTCACTTCCCCCTTACTGCCCATATATGTACCCTTTGGACTGGCAATTGGCTCGCTGAAACCGAAGAATGGCAGCGCAAGGTTTACGAAACCGTTTTTGTACTGTTCAATGTCGTCCTTCCCGTCCACGATCTTGTAGAGCTCCAGCACAACCAGTCCGGTGACTAAAGCGGTAGTGGTGGCAATTGCCGGAATGATCTTACCTGCAATGAACTTGGTCTTGTGCCGGTCCGCTTCCGCGATAGCATAATTTTGAGCTCGCAGATTACTTGCTGCCGTGATGAAGTCTATGTGGTGATTTGTATCATCGTCTTTCTCGAACTCCACTGGCTGAAGCTTGTAGCCTCGCAAGGACTTCGGTGATGGAAGTTGAGATACGATCTTTTCTAGAGTGTCGTTATCATCAAATTTGGATCCGGCTGACTGAGCGTTAGGATCAGGCTCGTTATCATCGGCTTGAATCTTGACTGATGAACTGGGCTTAAAATCAGGGATTATCATGTCATCCATGACGTTCTTGCAGTGCGATTGAGTGATACTGCTGCTATCGATACCGTAATTGAAAGCGTGCAGATGAGCTGCGGAAAGAACGTAGCCTAAGTGGGTAGGATTCGAGGCATTGAAAGTCAAAGGATCTGGCGCCCGCTTTGGCCCAGACCAAAATGGTGCACCACTCGAAGTGGTAGAGTCTTTAGGAAAATTATAAAGCAGCTGCTGAATGGCATTGTTATACTCGCTCTCAAACTGCTTCCTTGCCCAAGTGATGCAGTCATCGACACTCTGTGGCTTTTCTGTCACCAAGAAATCACGAATGCTTTCCAGGGTTGGGATCTCATTGCCCGCCTGTTTGAGTGTCTCCTGGATGTAGCTTGGCTGTGTAATGTAGAGGTTCACAGTCTCCGGGGGGCCCACAAAGTAATTATGGAACTTCTCCTTGGCCCAAGCAATAGTGTGGTCAATCTTGTTTGGAAAGCTTCGCAACGTACATTGAGGGAATGATTGTTCCGGCGGGTCTTGAGAGCTGGAATAGGACTCTGTTAAGCTCGGCAAGACTACCTGGGTATTACCCTTGGTGCCCAGTGTTCCGCTGTCTAGTAGTGGCTTTCGAAAGAAGACACATCGACGATCGACATATTGTCTGGCATCAACATTATCCAAAGCGTTAGTGACACCGTCCAACTCTTCCCAGAATGTCTCGTTGAAGATATGCTCGGTCTCTGCGCCAACTCTGTCTGGAAGAATAACAAATTTTCCTTTGAGGTCAGGATTCATAGCCTGGACGGCTTCAGCAGCACATTCGCTCTTGAGCTTTCCAACATCCTTGGGACGAAACAGAAACTGTCTGTTGAGGTTGCTCTTTTCAATTTGATCCATGTCAGCCACACTAATCTTGCCCTTTGACCCGGTTGCTAAGCCAATCAAGGCCCAGTTCTTCAGCATCTCGCAGCCGATAGCTCCCGCACCAACGAGGAATTCATTGATGTTGGCAAGCTTCTCCTGGAAGTCCTTACCGAAAACAGCGATTTGTCCATCGTACCTACTGTTTGTCGGCTTGCACAACTCTGCAGATCTCTTCGTGGAAGTAGGGAGAGATTCCAAGGAATCAAAGTAAAGCCATTGCACGATCGGATGGAATTTGCCAGAGACTGACTTCAGCACTTCTTGAGCAGCCAAGCCTCCGAAGAAAGCGTTCATAGGAGCAAGATCGCCACGAGCTTGGTAGCTGAGTTCACGTAAAAGTTTCTCGTCAAGCTCCACCTTTTCGTCGCCTTCGCCAGCCAGCTCTTGAGCAAGCTTGAAAACCTCAACAGCATCCTGATCCGAATGGGCCTGTGGTAGGCTACCATTGTTTTGGGTCGCAAATTTGTGCAGAGCCTGAAAACCTATGTGAAGCTGTTGTGGTCGGTCGAATTTGGCGAAGTCCGACATCAACAGCTCGGGTTTCTTCAGTTGCTTAGAAAGCGACTGGAATTGGATGACCTTTGGCATCTTGACCTGGGTGTAAAGACCGTTGCGCTTGTACTGTCCCAGGCCGGACACGTCTCCTATAGAAAATGTATATGGCCCCTTGACGGTGATCTTTCGAGGCTCTGAATTGTTGAGAGCTTCCATGCCTTGCACTTCTGTGAACGTCACAAAATCTCCATCCGAAAGCCCGTGCCGCGTCTCATCAAGGGCCGAGACTAGACCATCTGAATCGATGTCGGCAATTATTCCAGTCACAGGATTCTCTCCATCTGGATCTGCAATCGTGAAGTCTTCCCCGAAATCCGTAAAGATGGAGCCAAAAAGTCCGTAGGTATCTGTGATGACGATGAAAATGCCATTCTTATGACAGTAATCAGCTATCGTTACTTGTTCTTTCAATGGAGTCCCAGTCAAGACAACCACTTGATATTTACTTAAGAGGCTCAGGTTCTCCGTGAGGCTCTTACCCGGGTGCTCGGAAATGGGAGTATATGCGTTCAGCTCTGCTACCCTGGGAATGGTAACGGATGCTCTTGGCTTGCCAACATCGTCTGGGTGTAGGAAGAATTGAGAGGATAGGTCGGACATGGCAGCCGGCTCGGGATCAAATAAAGTCAATGACTTAACACCAGCCAGAGCAATGTTTTTGGCTATGTAGGAAATTTAGCTTGGCCTTTGAAGTATATAAGAGAACCAACGAACCAATTTCCACGCCCAACCCTCTGAGACCCGCGATGAGAATGTGTGACGAACTCATACGCTTCATGGCCTCGTGTCCGAGTACATAGAGCTGCCTGCTATATAGCGACTCATCGATTTCGCCATTCTTGAGTTGTTCGGTACCGACTGAAGGTCCGTCGATATCCATCTTGGAGTCCTGGGGTAAAATCATGTCAGTTGGTCATTCTTCTGTTGTCCAGAGCCAATATGGTCAGAGGAAGAAGGAAGAGTCATCGACTGCAGGGAGGGCCCTGTATAACGAGAGGCGTAGTTCTGGGGTGAGACCGTGAAGTTGCACAGCCCTTACAGGAGCCTTCATACCTTCATGATCTTCTGCTTGTCTGGGCGGCTATGCTCGTCGGAAGACTTCCTCTTGCCCAGCGTTGCCGCCTTCGGGATATCAGCGTAGGGTTGAATGGTGAAGGTGATGGCGGTGCTTGCACAAAGGCAAGCTCAACTTTTGTGAGGTTATATGCTTGTGCAATAACGAATCAGCAGAAGCTATCTGTCTATAGCCTTAGACGCCTGATCCGATGCAGAAGGAGCAAGAATATTGAAGGGGGACGAAGCACAGGAATATTGAAATTTGGATACGACGCTGCTTGAATATGCACGCTTCAGAGAGGAAGGAAAGACCGTGAATTATGTAGATTGGGAAGTAATCATTGGGTATGTCATCAGCTTTTATGACTTTGCTGCTTTAGGTCGCCAGACCTGGCGCACCAACACTCTAAACTCCGGAGCTAAGGTACCTAGGTAGGTGGTAGCAAGTACCTACCTCAAGCTTCACCACTTGAAGGAGATGTTTACTTCTATACAGCAATCGTCGAAATATCTGCTAAGAGGACCCAACAAATATGGCGTTCCCACAGTTCCATGGTACTGTTTCGCCTTGATTCGATGTACCAGAGATTAGCCAAACCTAGTCACAAATCGACTACCAGCCGAGCCAGCCCACCAGCAGGTCCCAGAAGCAGAAAAGCAAACTCATCATCTTGGGCCGCCCAGATCTGGCGATCTCTTCCTTCTTTCTTGATTATCATGCTTCTCCTGGCTTTGGCATATGCGGTCCTGGGAAGCAGCTCCTTTGTCAATGGGGTCGCCGAGGAGAATATCAGACCCCGTGCCAAAGATGGCAATAACCAAGAGGCATTGGGATCGGGTATAGACGGTGAAAGATACAGGACAGCATGCCCAGACTACAAACATTATGCAGTCGTCCCCCAGTGTGTCCCGTTCTGGTTGTTACGGATAATCATGAGACTAATGCGTTCTCTAGTCGGCCGCTGAGCAAAGGTCCTTTAGCATTGCCTTACCAAAGACCCTCTCCTCACTGCCGAACCTTTTCGTCGCCCCTTGTAGAGGAGATCATCGAAGATGTCACTTCAAAAATGGTGGATAAGGACCTTGCGAGGATCTTTGAAAACGCTTTTCCAAACACGCTCGATACCACAGTGCGATGGCATGTCGACGGAACTCAGAAGCACTTCAAACACAGATACGAGGATGGAGCTTGGGAAGGGGCACAGAGCTTTATCGTCACCGGCGATATACATGCAGAATGGCTAAGGGATTCTACAAATCAATTAGCCCAGTATCAAGGACTGGCGAAGAAGGACAACAGGCTACAAAACCTGATACTTGGAGCTATCAATACTCAAGCAGAGTATGTGATCGAATCGCCGTACTGCAACGCGTTCCAGCCTCCACCTCCTAGCGGGGAGACTGCGGTCGGCAATGGGCAGGATGATAACGTTCACCCAGCATACGAACCATCTCGGGTGTTCGAGTGCAAGTATGAGCTCGACTCGCTTGCTCATTTCTTAGCTTTAGGGACACAATTCCACAACAGCACAGGCTCGACAGCGTTTCTCAATTCGAGATGGTACGCTGCAATTGATACGATTCTTGAAGTATTGACGGAGCAAGCTAAGCCGACCTTCAACCCGTCAACCGGAAGATTTGAGAAGAACGAGTATCAATTCCGCAGAGTGACTGATAGGGGCACAGAAACACTGCCTCTCGCTGGTGTTGGCAATCCGCTTGGGCCAGGGACAGGACTTATTCGCAGTGCTTTTAGGCCCAGTGATGATGCTACTATCCTGGGATTTTTCATTCCAGCGAATGCGATGATAGCAGTCGAATTGAAACGCACAGCTATGATCTTGAAATCTGCTGGGAAGGACGCTCTTAGCCAAAAGCTGCAAGAACGGGGCACCAGTATAGAAGAGGGTATCTGGGAGCATGCAGTGGTACAGACCAAAAAGTACGGCGAAGTCTTTGCATTCGAAGTTGACGGCTACGGATCCCATATTCTCATGGATGACGCGAACCTGCCATCTCTACTTGCGCTGCCATTGATGGGGTTTGTCGATATGGACGACAAGGTCTACCAGAATACGAGGAAAATGATTCTAGAACGAAGTGGAAACCCGTATTGCCTGGTTGGAAAGGCGTTTTCGGGGGTCGGTGGACCTCATGTTGGGCTACAACATGCTTGGCCGATGAGCCGTCTGGTGCAAGCAATGACAAGCAATAACGACGACGAGATCAAGCAGGTCCTCATCGATGTACGAGACACCAGCAAGCTTGGTCTGATCCACGAGAGTGTCAATGTGAACCGAGTCTCGGACTACACCCGTAAGTCTTACGCTCTACACTTTGATATCTGGACGCTGACATTGATACAGGAAGCTGGTTTGCATGGGCTAATTCAGTCTTTGCCCAGACAATATTAGACATAGCGGCCAAGAAGCCACACCTGATCTTCGGGAAAGATGCCATACCGTATGTCATATAATGAGCGTCCAGGGTACCTTGTGCTGCGTTTAGCGAGCATTGCTTTGGCGTTGAAGCCAGGAACGGTAGGAACGGTAGGAATATTGGGAATACCACCGCTGCATCTGAAATTATTTCGTTATTAGACTAATACACTTATCCATTCACGGACTCAACCTCTCAATCTTCCATCCCCCTCCTTCCTCCGCCCCGTCGTCCCTTAAGTACCTGAAACGATCATGTAACCTACTCTCCCTCCCCTGCCAAAACTCCACCATGTCCGGCAGCACTCTCAACCCGCCCCAGAAGTCCGGCACTGGAATGTCCTCCACACCCTCAAACCTCTTTTCCACATCTCTCACTCTCCTATCCAGAACCGCCCGCGCTCCCTCCTCCTCTGGTAAGACGTTACTCTGCTCACTAGCCCACGCCCCAATCCTACTCCCCCTCGCTCTCAACTCATAGTACGCCTGACTCTCCCTCGCCGTCAACCGTTCCACTTTCCCCTCAACTCTAACCTGCCTCTCCACCTCATGCCACCAAAATGCCAAACTCGCCCTCGGATTGGATTCGACGTCTGCAGCTTTCCGACTCGTTCCCCAATTGCTGTAGACCACGAAACCCGTGGAATCAAGTTCTTTGAGGTAGACGTACCGTGAAGAGACCGATCCGGAGGGGAGGTGGGCGGTGGAAAGGCAGACGGTTTCAGGTTGGTGGACGCCGGTGTTGCGGGCGTGGGTGAACCAGGTGTGGAATTGGGTGAAGGGAGAGGGGGAGAGTTGGTGCCGTTCTAGGGTGCCTTTGGTGTATTGGTCGGCTTGCTGGGTGGTTTTTGAGCCGGCAGGTGCGACTGTTGAGAGGTAAGCAGGTGGTAGGAAGATGATGGAAGGGAGGTATGTGAGGGTGAATTGCCGTACATATCAATTTAGAAGAGGCGTTGGATGCCATACGAATGGATCTGAGGGGAATGATGGGAGGCAGTCGCATGAAGAAATTGATTTTGCGCCACAGTAAAAGATTGTCAATGTCAGTAACAGATGCTTTTTGATTGAGCCTGGCTCAGCCTCGACCTCGTCAAACCCTAACCATTAGCCCTATTTCCACGACGTAAACATTGGAAAAGTGATCGTGGTTGATCCGCTGCTCAATTAATTTGAAGAGACGGAAAGTGGACTTCAGTATTGAGATAACATTTCTATTGTACATCGCTTGCTATGACAGCTTGCAGATGAACTAGATGCTGATTATCCAGATCTAGCTATGAGTTGAGATGGTTTATAATATCGTACAATTGCTTCCCACATCGATGGCTTCAAGCCTTCAACAAGCATCCCGTCGTTGCGCTTTCTCTCCAGACACCAGCTCACACTGTTCGTACAGGAGCGATCCGATATCCATGCAATGCACACAACCTCGAATGGATCCTTTTGTATCAGTAGCGCCAAGAGCGCCAAAATTATCATCCACGGTACCGAAACTCCTGGGTATCATGCTAGGTAGCGCCGCAAATGAGAAATACAGGAAAAATAGTTTATACCGAATTAGGCGTGCGTGTTCGAGGGAACGGCACCGCTCGCTCGACCCATGCCATGACCAAGCAGCTCCACAGTCTTGCTAGTGACTGCCGGAGGATAGCCCCTAGAAACCATCTCACGCACGGTAGAGTTTGCACCATCTCGATCCTGGACAGTCAGGAAAGCTCGAGTCATCGCATCGTAAGTGCTGGGCTCTCGGCCTGTTGTACCAACGCTGTCGTAAATAGCCTTGGATTTGGCAATATCATTTTCCATAGCCCAGCCGTGAATGAGAGTGTTGGCAATATACGGTGTCATGTTGACCCCGTTCTTGGACATAGAGGCAAGAATATCATCTGTCTGCGACACACAGTGATTGGCCACCATAGATTCAAAGAGAGCCTGGTAAAGGCAATCCTGAGGACGGATCTCGCCGCTAGCCAAAACTTCATCGAATAAACCACGGGCACCAGCCATATCATGGAATACACAGCCCTTTGCGTGTATCAGCGAAGAATAGTGTTTTGCCTCAGGACGCTGGCCAGACGCGCGGATATTGTCCAATACGCCTTCAGCAGCAGCCAGGTTGAACGGCTCCAACGTAGCGTAAGTATCGACGAGTAGCTTGTAGGTGTGCATGGTAGGCTCAATGTTCATCGTCTGCATGCGCTCGTAGTAAGCAAGAACCTTCTGGCTGTCACGCTTGGTGGTCAAGCAAAACTGCATTAGGGTGTTGTATGGAGCTGGCCGGGGTTTGTAGTTAGGCATGGACTCCATCTCGTCAAACAGCTCCTCGGCGAATTGGCCGTCGCTGACTCGGCAAAGAGCGTTGATAATTGTACCGTAGGTAACACTGGTGGGGTGAATACCTGCTCCGCGCATCTCTTGGAAAAAACGGAGAACGTCATCAATACGACGAGCTTTGCCCAATTTACCGATCAGAGCATTGTACAGGAAAGAGGTTGGTACAACTCCTTCGGCCATGGCACGACGAAAAATTGCAACTGCCTCCGAGGCCTCATCAAATGTCTTAGTAGACTCCTTGAGGGTTGTGATATAGAGTCCAAAGGTATTGGCACTAGGGGCGGCGCCTATGTCGAGCATCTTCTGGTGGAAAATTGCAGCTTTTTCTCGATCGTTGACAGTGAGACAGGCGCCGGCCATCGCGTCCAGGATTGATGACCATCCTTGTCGAACGACAGCATATTGGGCCATGAAAGGGAAGTCAGTCTCCGCTGTCCCGTATATATCATCCATCGCTTTGACCCGTCCTTCTTTAGAAGCCGCAGTGATCAGCTTAGCATAAACAATGTAACGTGGATGTCGGCCGGCAAGCCGGATATTTCTGAATCTTGTTAAAGCTTCGTTTAGCCCAGCGTTGTTCCGACGTTTTTCTAGAAGCTCAACAATGATTGTCGAACCTCGGAAATCGGTGTTTGCAGCATATGGATCATACGTATCTGCAATTTGGGATGAGGAAGGAAGCGTAGGGGCCGTAAGCTGCGTCAAATTTTGCTGGCGGCTCTGCCACTTGTTGACGATGTCCGGTCGCTCATTTGCCAATTTTCCCAATGCTTTCTCGATCAAGCCAGTAGTCCGTTCATCCAACGGCGTGCCAGACGTGATGGCAATGTCGAGAAGATGATCAAAGCGAGCGGAATGAGCGATATCGTGAACGATCTGACCATTTCCAAGTAGGCCCGCCTCGACCTGCAAAGCAAGCATCATATCCTGAAGGCTCAAGCCATTGATGTCCTCGGGCCCAAGTCCCGCGAGGAGTTGTTCAGCGACAGGCGAAACTAGACCGCCATTTTCAATCATCGCCCACAAGAAGCTCGTACTTGCATTCGCTGATGGTACAATTCCGCTCTTGGCCATAAACGCACCTATAGATTCAATAGCCTCATCGATTTGTTCCGTGACCTCAGCAGCCGAGCCAGCAGCGCCGCGGATCCGACCAAAGCTTTCCCGAGCCTCGCTGAGACCTTCTTCG
Source organism: Lecanoromycetidae sp. Uapishka_2 (assembly GCA_035521555.1). Classification (NCBI taxonomy): domain Eukaryota; kingdom Fungi; phylum Ascomycota; class Lecanoromycetes; species Lecanoromycetidae sp. Uapishka_2. The sequence continues at coordinate 53,638 of JASZXT010000084.1, forward strand.
ACAAATCCGTTTTGGACAAGCGCAATGGCGTACAACGCTGTAGGCTCTACGAATGACGTATCAGCCCTAGCGGAGCTACTCAGCAGCGACCAGTAGCCTCGTGCAGCAATCACGTCGCCTTGCCGGATAGAGAGAGCGAGCATAGAGAAGGCTGCATCCAAAACCTCGATGTCCACAGGAGACGGTTGGCGGTATCCATGTATGGCGAGCTGATGGTATGCGATTCCAGCGACACCGGAGTCACCGTGGTCTGCAGCCATTGCACATATTCTCGCCATAGCCCGGTCTTGGGCGCTTTGCGACAAGCGTTCTTCAGCAAGCTTCAATGCACCAGAAAAGTCCTGCGTGTCCAGGCGCTCTTGCACCATTGCTTCCAGGACGAGAGTATCCTGGACAGCTTCAAGTTGCTCCTTAGAATAATGAGTCACATCGGCATACGACTCAATAATCTTAGCAAGGAATCGATTGGCGCCATCAGAGTTGTTGCACATGATGTATGCTTTGATCAAAGCAGCGTAAACCTGGTCATCCGCGCGGTTAATTATCATGAAAATGCCCGCGATGTCCGCTACTGCCAATGATCTATATCCATTATACGACTCGAGGGCATTAATGAACTCTCCGGATCTTGCGAATGCCTCTATCATAGGTGGAAACATAGAAGCCACTGGTTGGACTTTTTGTGTCTCCATATGACTGAAGATTCGAATCATGTTTTCAACCTGACCATGCATGGCACATGCAATGACAAGCAACTGGTACGTTTCTGCAGAGTAGGAGCGTGGCTTCTGTGCCAAGGTTGAGATGTCGAATATCTTGACTGCATTACGAAGGGCGTCATCTTCGGCCAAAATTGCGTATTCGGCCTCATTTGATGCGAATAAAAAGTTTCCGCTTGCATTCGTACCGGCAAAGCGTAAACGCTTCTTGTCCAATGCGTTTTTCATCTGCAATACTTCCAAGGAGCGACGAGAGAGCACCTGGATTAGAGTTGCGTAAAAGGCAGTGTCTGGGGTAACTTTTCGTCGGAGCATATCTGTGTAAATATCCAGTGCTTTTGGAACGACTTGATGTTTGGCGATAGGTAGATGAATAGCTGAAGCAAGTAGTGCGTGGTAGTCTTTGAGGCTTGGGCGTTGACCTTGGACTAGCATCGCTTCAAACAAAGCAGGTATCTGATCGTAGGACTTTTGCTCGTGTAGCTTGCTGATATGCTCTGAGGAAATTTCTGTCTCTGTATCTTGCGTCGAGGTAGCTGCCATTACATCGCTCAAATGAGGAGACTGAGCAGAGTCTTCAGTTGTCACAATGGGTGAGGTTAACGTTGAGATGGCCACTTTAGAAGCACCATCCTGAACCTCCGGCTGGTCAACCGCTTGACTTCCGGGGTACTGGCGGAAATCAATAATTTCTTGAGCAATAGCTTCGTTTACACCTTCCACGGCAATTGTTTCTACCTCATTATTTTTGTCCTTTCTGATATCATCAACAGCACTTGCGCTGTAAGCGCGATCCAGTCCTGCACGATTGAATATAGGATCAGAGCGCGAGTCAATGTCGGACTCTCCTTTTCCATGCCTATCAAGCTCGACCACTGCTGTCTTCCATTCTATGCTCTTGGGAAATTTTCCCTGTTCCCATTCTATGCCTTCTTCACGCGCTTTCTTCCACGTCTCCAGGTAGGTATTGAACGTATGTCCACTAGCCAAGACGCCTTCGTTGGCATCATGGCCCGCCCTACTGGCATCGGCGGGTACACTAGATGCATCTTTGGAAGCAGAATGAAGATGTGATGTTTGAGGTCTGCCGACCTTTTTTTGTTTGTGACGAAAAGACGATTGATGTGACGCTGCGTAGAAAGACTGTTGATAACCGTGGAATGCTGGCTTCCCTGCAGCTGCAAGATAAGGACGTGCAAGATGACCGAGTCGCTCAAACACCATTGAGTGAAACCGAAAGAGTTCCCTTTATGTGGGAAATCTAAATCTGAAACGAAAGTTCAGTACGATTGGAGAGGCGAAGAGCGAGAAGCGAGAGACGAGAATGATAGAGAAGCAACTGCTTTAATGAAGACACTCACTTCTGGGTTGGATGTTGTCAGATGCAGGTTCTTTTGACGACTATCTAGCCGTCAAAGAACGCGCTACAATTGGTTCTGATGGACGGGATCTTCGTGGGTCTGCACGGATGCTTCTGGTATTAGAACTTGTCGATTGGCTTGAGAATTGCGTATAGTATGCGGAATGGGTATCAGGCTGGCCAGGTGCTCTCAGGCAATGCTTCAGATAAGTCCAATTGCTTGAAGCGTCCTTTCCTGTAAAAATGTGGTATGGCAACAGATAGGTCTGGCCTGAACAGGCGAAATGTTGCCTGATGTCGATGGTTGGTCAATTACGAGACGAGACGCCTGACCGACGAGGCGGTATAGAATAGGTGACGAGCGAGAGTGGATTAACGAATGATCATGAGATCAGTACAGTAGCATGGTGGCCTGAGTGACATTAGGCATTAGGTATCATTAATGGCTGAGGAAGACACTCTCTGAGTCTTTTCTGGTAGAAGAGACGGAGAAATGCACTTCAAGTTCCCTAATCTTTCTCGTTGCCGCTAAACTCTAAATCTTAGCTGGGGATTCTCGGAGTACTTTGTCCGTCAAGCTCCGACTTGGACTGCTCGCTTACTTAAGCAGTGCTTAGAACGACACCAGACGAGTACGACTGCAATGGACCCGAGATGAGTGAGACGGAGTAAGGTGCTTAGCAGGTGCTTTATTCTAGTTGACTTCAATGTCGACTTCTTGCGGTGAGATGGGTAACATTGAAATGGAAAGACCAACCGTCGCTTTCTCTGCCCCTGGAAAGGTGCTTCTGGCTGGAGGTTACTTGGTGCTCGATCGAAAATACACTGGACTTGTCTGTGGACTCGATGCTCGCATACTTGTACATGTACGCACTCTACACACTACTCCCGGTTTGACTCTTTCCGAAATAGTTGTCAAATCCCCCCAATTTAGAAACGCAGAATGGCGGTACGGATTTCGAGAGACTGAAGGCAATGGTGGTATTCAGGTCACTCAACTGAAAGGGTGAGCTTTGCCATTGTTGTTCTTGCTCAGCTTTCTGTCATGTCACGTGCTTGCCTCAGAACAATCGTCTCCCCAAAGGCTACAAAGAGGAAGAGTATAGAAAGGCAACGACTAGTCTCGAAGCAGGGTGAGATGTTGTGTCGTGGATAATCGCCACATTCATGTATGGTTGGAGCGTAGTTGCGGTCGAAGTAAGGGATTGCAAATGACATATTGCCAATAGCACTGATGCTATCTGATCCATATAGCCATTCTACATCCTCGCAATCGCACAACAAGTTTGTTGAGACAGCTTTGGCGTATGCCTTGACTTACGCTGCGGCTGTTGATCACAACAAGATCGGGCCTGCATCAATTACCATATTGGCCGATACAGACTACTATTCTCGTCCCGGATCGTCTAGTAACGATACTTCTCCAACGACGGATCGATTTGTGGACTTCCAAGTGCCGCTGCATGAGGCTCATAAAACAGGTCTTGGCTCGTCTGCAGCTCTTGTGACTGCCTTTACTACGGCAGTGGTGGCTCACTATGCTCCTGGCAAGGTGGGCGAGGCGAGTTCATCGAAAGAAAAATTCGTCATGCATAACTTAGCGCAGGCAGCTCATTGCGCCGCTCAAGGCAAAGTAGGCTCAGGCTTTGACGTTGCTGCAGCTACGTATGGTTCTTGTATATACAAGCGCTTCTCACCATCAATTCTCGAAGGTCTAGGAGACATTGGGCAAGAGGGTTTTTCCATCCGTCTGAAGGATCTAGTCGAAGCTAATGATCCATATCGATTATGGGATACCGTTATCAACAAAGACTTTGGTCCAATCATTCCACCCGGGTTAAGATTACTGATGTGCGACGTAGACTGTGGCTCAGAAACGGTAGGAATGGTTAAGAAAGTACTTTCATGGAGGAAGGAAAAGCCAGAAGAAGCACTACTTTTATGGGAAACTCTACAAAAAGGGAACGAAGATCTTGCTGCAGAGCTCCATGATCTAGTACCAAGGCTCACTGGTCCTCCCGAAGACTACGAGAATTTGCGCGCTATAATTCTGACTGTCCGGTCGCTGATCCGGGAGATGTCCGAAAAATCTGATGTACCTATCGAACCGAAGGCGCAAACAACTCTGATAGATGCCCTATCGCAATTACCTGGGGTTGTAGGGGGTGTTGTCCCTGGTGCTGGGGGTTTTGATGCGGTTGCCTTGCTGGTGGAGGACAAAGAGCCTGTCATCGAGAGTTTGTCGCAATTTGTGCGCGATTACAGAGCGGATGAAAAGGATGGAGAAGTTAGTATCAGGAATGTTCGCTTGTTGAATGTGAAGCAGGTGAATTGGGGCTTGAAAAAGGAGGACGCATCGGCTCATCCACAGTGGCTTCGATAACTTTCAGCGTTTGGATAAATTAAGCCCTCAATCGCAGTCCAAAACATGAACAGACTGCACAATGCCGAATAAATCCTAATGTCCAGTCAACGGCATAATATGGAGGACTACTTAAGGTGAATCAGTAACCAAGTGCCTGATGATCGTTCAATCACTCAGCCTTAGTGAGCCTGCATTTAGACCCTGACAAACCTGGAATATTTACTCGTATTCCGTATGAGTACACTCGACACCTTCTCCGTCACACGCACTACTTCAAACTTCACACAGAACTTTGAGAGGTATCTTTCTTTGGCAGATGTTTTTTGATACCCCCCTCAATGACTATTTCAATCCAAACATCAACTTCGAATCTCAAATTTCAGATCCTTACTCCGTGCTTTGGTGCTTTCCACAACGTGCCAGATCCCCGCCCGGAGATCAACCTAGAACGACCCACCCAGAGCTTAGTCATCATCTTAGCTGGAGAGTACCTTGAATACCAAGCATCTCCATTGCGTCGCCCGTCAACATAGAAACATGAGCTGATAACCCATACCTTAGTCTATTTGTACAACTGAACATCCTTCAGCTACACAACAGATGCACTTGTGTGCTTCCAATCAGCAAGTGTTCCGTATTTCTCGGAACTTCGGCTTGTCACTCAGAACCCAATCCGCCACTGTCATTACCACATCATCTCCATATTTGCTATCTTATCGCGAGTTATTCGTTCACCAAGGCAAGGGAACTTGAGGGGCGCTTCCCATAGCAGGTCTCGCCGCTCTCATCTCGTCTCTCATTAGCGACAATGGCTTTGGCAGAGCCTCCACCAGCAACAGTGACAGCCGAAAGTATACGAGGAACCCCGAGTATGCCTGATGTACCCGCACACGAGCCTCACCCTACAGATTCTATCCCCGATGGAACAGCATCTACTGTGTTTCATGATGCAGAAGAGCAACCAGCCGAGATAACGCGTACAACCTCACTGTTTGGACCCTTTCCCCCGGCGCAAGAAGCAAACACAGGAGACCAAGCTGTGACAGCTACGGGGCCAATCCAGACGCCAGATATTCCTTCTACCACAAGCACAGATCAAATTGAAAGTTCGAAAGGAACGCAATCAAATATTCCTCAGCAACACATGCCGGTCCTTAACTTCCAACCAACAGCCAGCGAACCTCTATCCTCCACCGCACCTTACAAGTCCACAAGTCCAAAGCAGACGATAATGCCTGCCCTTACAAGAGAAAAAACAGCCCCAGCAATTGGTCCTGCGACGGATAAGCCCACGCCTGTTCCCAAAGAGTCTGAGATCGAAGGCCCGGTGCTATTCATTACCTTATTGTTGACAAGCACTGGGACGAGGCATCCCTACAAGCTCGACGAGAAGTATCTCAAAAAGCGCAATGTTATGGTGGAGGACAATAACCCAGTCAATATAAGTTTATACAAGTTGAAGGAATTGATACTGAGAGATTGGCGGGATGGTGAGAAGACCACCCTTTGATCGTTCTACATATGCGGAAACCCTGAGACTTCGAGGCTGACAGGATATTAATTAGAATGGGAAGCCAAACCGTCTAGTCCCGAATCGATACGCCTGATTTCTATGGGCAAGATGCTCAACGATAAGTCCCGATTAGCTGGTAAGGGAGGCCACTTCTTCTTCTGGTTCGTTTCTTGTTAACAATATGGCAATAGACTCTGGATTCAAGAATGGAGTTACACCGCATATAATCCACATGACGATCAAACCACAAGAAATTGTCGACGAAGAGGATGCCAGACTGAAGTCTGGAGGGCGGGACCGCGAAGGCAATGAGAGGAGTCCGGGGTGCCGATGCGTGGTTATGTGATCTTTGTATGGAATTTTAAGTTTTATTCTGTTGCTGGACGCCCACGAGGCTTTCATCTCAGGAAAAGCAGGCACGAAATTATGGCGGCGTCGTTGGTTGTGGCATTTTCTGGCGTTCTGGGGACTGGGTACTGAAGACGGCGCCCCAAAGTCCCATTGTGTACACATACCATTAGGCGTTGTTTGTATCATTATGGGGAGGATTTAACGGTCACAGTGGGATCTTGAATCACTCTTGACGAGGCTATTGTATCGTACACTCAGTCTATGATGCACCCG
>JASZXT010000085.1:0-59858 GCA_035521555.1 Lecanoromycetidae sp. Uapishka_2
CTCTCAACCCCCCGTATGCCCCCAGAAATCTATTACCGCCTTCGAGACCATTATCTCGCCCTCCTCTCAAACCTTTACACCCAAGTCGCCACGCCTGTTGAAGCCCCTAGCAAAGCCTCCTATGGCGATATTGATATCCTCGTGTCCAGGCCCAAAGACCTCTCCAGCCCTCCTAGCACAGAAAGCCTAGCCAAAGTGCTGCAAGCAGCAAGGACGTTCACGGTAGCAAAGTCTGCCACCTCCTCTTTCGCTGTCCCGTATCCAGATCGCGTGGGTGAGTACGTGCAGGTAGATGTCCATCTCTGCCCAGAAGGGTCGTTCGATTGGCAAGTCTTCCACCAATCTCACGGTGACTTGTGGAACCTTCTTGGTACCACTATTCGGCCTTTCGGTCTCACAGCCAACGATGCCGGCCTCAATATCCGTATCCCTGAGATCGAGAAGTTGGATAGGAGGAAGGGGCTACTGCTGTTAACAAGTGAGCCGGATGAAGTGTTGGATTTCCTTGGTATGGATGTCGAAGAATACCAGCGTCCGTTTGGCAGCGTGGAAGCCATGTACCAGTACGCAGTCTCCTGTCGCTTTTTTCGTGCCGAAACCTACGTGCGAGGCGATCTGAAAGCCAACGACAGAAAGCGCATGGCCCAGAGGGAGCTCTATCGACAATTTGTGGATGAGTGGGTGCCTGCGAATGGGCATTTTATCAACACGAGAGTGGGAAGGGACACGACGTTGACGAGGGAGGTTGTGCAGGAGGCCGCATTGGCGAGGTGGGCGAAGAGAGCAGATTTCGACAAACGAGTTGAGGCTTGGCGGAAAGAGAGGGGTGATTTGAAGACGAAGCAGGAGGGGAGAGAGAATAGGAAAGAAGATGCGAAAATTCTAGAAAAGTATGCTGATGCTTGGATCGGGTGGCTGAGGAAAGACGAGCCTGTCGGATAATCACGAAAAACATGGGGGTATGGACGACTGGCAATGCCAGTGTGCTAAATGAGTATCAGGCTTAGAATCGCAGCAGCGGGGATAGCAGGGATTCATTTAAACAATATCGTTCCATTGGTCACCGTTGGGCAAAAGGCTCCTACATGGTGTCCAAGTCAGTAATGCTTCCCTCGCTATGGTTTGAGCAGAATGAAACGTATACCATGCGTGTGGGAACAAGAGTGGATATAGATGCTTACGTCTGTGACTCTCTGCGCCTCATTCACCTCGGCTGGGTTTCCAATCGGCTCTAATGGGTATGTGGTAGAGGGCAAGCTTTGTAGAAGCTTTCGGTGTTGCTCCTTCGCCTGGAATAGTAATTTAGTCCTGGTCTCACGGCGTTATTCTCATGTTCAGAGGCACTCACAAAAGGAAGGCCACAATATGTGCACCAACAGATCTGGGGCTTGTCGACATTGATGAAAATCCTTGGATGACCCAATGGCCCACCTCCTCCATCACACATAACAGTTCTCGTTTTCGTCCAGCGTACGGGTTGTTTATGAATCAGGTCGATAGCAGCTTCGGGTTGAGGCTAATTGAAAATTGTCAACTCCCGCTGCTCAATAAGTCGCGATTGCGCTCTTATATTAGCATGAAACTTGGTTCGTTAAAGGACATACTTGGTATTCCATAATCGTCTGCTCAAATCTTGGCCCACTCATCGCTCTCTCCCTGGGCTGTTGACTCCTACTCCATACTTCCTTACGATTCGGCGCCTGCATCACCCGCTGACGTTCGCTATCCTCAGGCATTTCCTGCAGCGGGAGTTCTGAGTCTCGAAGACCCATGGGCGATATAGGGGTGGCATTGGTGTCGGAGACATTCTGGACGGGTTCGGGGGGTGATGGGTCGTTGGTAGGGATTCTGTCTGAGGTCCTGTCGCGAGTGGCGTAAGATCGATGGGATTGAGTAAAGATGCGTGAGTAGAGGAAAGATACCAGTAGGGGTGCACGAGTACGGCTTGTTGTGATCATGGTCGCTGCGATTTAATTCTGAGGTAAGATGCAATGGTGATGGATGGGTCCATGGGGAATGGTTCAGTCAGCGGGGCGCGACAATTCCGCTTTTGTCTTCGACATTTTGATACATATTGTCAAGGCTAAGATTTACGCAAAATCTCCACATCAAGTGCGTAGTTGAAAGTTTCATTTGTCTCGACTCTCCGCCTTATATTGAATTGACGCTTCTGCCAACTGGTAACAACTGTAAAGCTGTCCCTACAATGTCTACCTCAACGCCCCCGCAACGACCTCCCAAAGCCATGTCTTCTAGGCTATTGACTATGAAGGTATTTTTGCTCATCTTTGCTATCATATAGAGCGCCACCTATGTGTAAAGCCTAACATAGATAGTTCATGCAACGCGCAGCAGCCTCCTCTCCACCCACTTCACCTCAATCGCAAAATCAAACTCCAAACGCACCACCCTCCAAACGCCAGAAGACACAGGCTCCAACGTCTACGGCTACACCAACTTCTGATCTACAGCTCATACAAGCAGCGCTAGATGACGAGGAAGAAAAGAGAGAGAAGGTAATCGAGAGACTGGCAGAGGAAGCAGGGGAAACAAAATGGGTGTTGAGCATCGCAAATGGAGAAGCTTCAGAAGTCCAGCCGAGGTTTTGTGTGTCTACGGCAGGCTATTCAGACCTTGATCAAGAGGAATCGAGGCCGGCTACAGTGGGAAGGAAAAGTTTTGGCAAGTTCAATCGGGAGTTGGAGGTATGTTGGTGAGGGATTGTGTAATTGCTATCATATGTATTGAAGCTAATACATCTCGTGTAATCTAGAGGCCTCCAACAGCAGATTCTGAAACGTCGTCGTCCAGCGAGGAAGGCTCTGAAAACAGTGAGGGTGGAGAAGATGAAGGTAGCGATGATTTAGCTGGTACGAGGGAATTGATCCGCGTTTCGAAGGAGGAAGCCAAACAGCACGCAGATGCTGAGAGACGAGCGCTGAAGGCAAGGAGGAAGGCGGAGAGGGCGGAAACAAAGACCGTGGCTGAGAAGCGTAGGAGTAAGGCGGTGAAGCTGAACAGGTTATCATCAATATCGGGAGGTGGTGGGAGTGCTAGTAAACCCACTGGTGGAAGAAGTGATCGTGAATGCTACTCATGTGGTGAGAAAGGCCATGAGAGAAGAGACTGTCCACAGTTGCACGGTGGAAAGCGGAAGAGCGAGGCTGGTGAAGGTAGCACGTCAAAGAGATCTAGACAGTCATTAGATCATTAACTACTGGGCGCGTGCCTTGTAGGGATGTCCTGAGGCCTGGAACGGAGAAGACCTACCCTTCGACCTAGTCAAACATCACGGAAGCGCACTCCTGTCGCAGCATCGTATTGCGAATCATCCTCGACTCCTGGCCGCTCGTAGCCCTTAGAGGTAACTTTTTTGGAATTCTTTGTGTGAAAGGGACGGGACGAAGAGGATTTCTTGCGACGATTTTGATCTGCTAGTCCATCTGGGCTCTCTTGAGTTGTCCGAAGTCCCGCAGACGGTCCCGATCTCTCTTTTCTGTAAGTGACAGGATCTGTCCTCAGGATGAAGATTGGCTCTGGGATAGGCTCTCCAGATCGTAATTTCGCTCTCCACGGTTTGTTGCTTCGAAGATAGACGGGTTTTTGATATGCTTCAGGAGGTCCCTTGCCGTCATCAACATTGCTCTCAGCTACACTGCTCAAGTCATAGGGGAAGTAATCTTCCGCCGTCTTCTTTGAGCGCTTCGTATGGGCTTTAGTCCTTACTGAATGGCTTGTAGCTGGCTGAGAGTCTTCATTGGAGGCTCGCGCGATTTTTCGGGCGGGCTTTCTGACTGGAACCTTGGTGATGTCGACGCAACTGTCGTCCTCACTCCCGAAAAGCTCTGCCACTTCCGCCATGCGGGCTGCATACTTGTGCGCTTTACGAGCATTGGTAGCCCGAGTATAGCGGGAGAGTGCTTCTGGTGACGGAGGGGGTGGATCAGTGTAGCTGTCGTAAGAAGAATGGCTCGAACCGTCGCTGACTTCGTCACTAGGTATGATCATCTCCTTAACAGGCATTGCAAATCTAACTTTCTTTGCCGGTGGCGGCTTGTTTGGTTTGAGGCAGGACTTGAGGACCGGAGATTTGTTGGTGCGTGACTGTGATGAATGAAGCTTTAATCGTCTCGAAGCAGCCCGTTGCAGCGAAAACCTCTTGAATGCCTCGCGAAAGGAATTTTCGTCGAATGATGTCACCGACGATGGTGGAGATCCATCAGAAGAAGAAGAAGAAGAAGACGAAGAAGAAGAAAGGGAGGTTGGGGAGGAAGACGACTCGGAAGATGATGATGAGTCGCTATTGCGTTTATTGGCTCTCATCGATGGGTTTTCATTCACACATTTAACCGAGGGGTGGCGAAGGCCTTCATTGCTGGACGATGATGAATTTGAGGAGCTTGATGACCCTTGCTTACTTCTCCTCTTTGCAGCTTGAGGCTTTTTCTTTGGCGGCAACTCTTCAGCAGTCTCCACCAACTTTGGCTTCTCATTGTCTTCCAATGCTACGCCGGTTTCCGCTCTTTTCACCACCGAAGGAAGTGCGGCACTCGCAGGTCTTTTATAGCCTATGAGTGGCCGATTTGGTATTGGCTCGTCCAGATCATAGAAATGCATGCCCGTCGGTCCGAATCGTATTTTACACATATCGAGTAACGACGCCGTAAACTTTGGCAACAGAAACAGGGCGCGTCAACGTAAGCCCACAGAGACTGAAAGAAGCTTTAATATGATACCAGCATCCCAGGACTCGAAAGAAAAGAAACAAGGAAGACACTTCAATCTCGTTTGGAGATATCCCAATTAACGTTCTAAGAAAGAGCAACTGGAAAATAAGGCTGCGCTAGCTCAAAGCAGAACTGGCGGTTCATCCAGACGTCCTCCTTGTAGGGTTCGGCAACAAGATAGCATCAAGCGGCGGTTCCTTGGTGTCGCCGAAATGCAATATGGTCATGACGAGCATCCTTTGCGTATGCTGCTTGTCCAAAACTAGAGTCTTTCCGGAATATTCTCAGCCACACTCCTTCGAGCCATGAGAGATCTCTTTTCAAACAGAGAGATGATGTGGAGACACGAGATCTTGAGTAAGAGGCTGTAAGAATTAATATAAAAGGTCCATGAATGCCAAACTCGGACTCCAAATCACAGCCAAAGCTTGGGTAAAGCAAGTGGCTTTCCCGCATCATGTCTCAATTTATGATGTTTATAATATAGTGGCCTTTTCCTTTCACCGAAAATACTGTCTTCTGCATCTTGGGTAATTGTATCCAGGATTATGTGTCGAATGGTAGTAGCTCTCTGTAAGGTAAGGAAGCTGGCACGCTTTGGAAAGACCATCTTGTCCGCCATAACAACGACCATTTCTTGGCTGGGTATTTCTCTTTGAGCGCAATTGTCCTGCTTCATCATTGCCTTGGGATGTGTGAACTTCAGAAAATAGAAAGAGCTTTCCTCATCGTGCACCAGCATCTTGCCAGTTGCTCCCGACGATGGAGCTACCGTGGTGGCATTGGTATCATCACCATAGCTAGGCATTGTCCATATTGCATGGTCCGCTAGACTGCACTATGTATATATTGGGAGGCAGTGTGGCAGAATGAACGTGAGAAGTAGTGAGAGATATAATCCAGCCCGGAAAACCCTTACCAACAAGGCTTGTCCTCCTTTTACTTCCATGATTTACGCGAAGACGCTAGGCCGGCAGAAATTCGGATAATAATCCAATAGAGGAGTGCCGGATTCAATCTATCTCCCACTTGGATTCACAGAGTTCTAGGATCTAAGATTTTTGGGGCATAGCGGAAGGACCTTTAGAATGACAAAGCCGAAGACTATGGCATATATAGATGATCATGCACGCATGAATGGAATGCTGTATGAACAGTGGACCCATCCTTCTCTCCATCAGCTGTGATTCGATCTTCGCTACATAAATTGAAGCAAGAGCTATGCGTTGGGATGCCTGAGGAATTGGAGAATGAGTCAGAGGCGATCAATGCAATATATGGAGATGGTACCTTGAAAAGCATCGAGATGGATGGGGTTCTTGTTCTGTCGATCCCACAGCGTGAGGCAGCCTTGCGTATCGCGTTTCCCGCTGGATACCCAGAACTTATACCACAGATACTCGGCATTGAGGAAACCGGAGTACATGCCAGAAAGGGATACGGTACTTTTGTTCTGGGCGTTGCCAGGGAGGTTCTACAAAGTATCTTCAACCCAGGCTCAGTATGCCTTTTCGATCTACTAGAAGAGCTTCATGTCGCCTTACCTACTGAATCAGACAACGAAGTTGTTGCACAACTGAACGATCAAGGCAAAGCCTCAGCGCCCGCGTCAGATGTCCGTGCCGAAGTTCCCCATATTGTCGACAAAGAGCCTCAGTGGGCCGTGTCCCAGACAGTAACAGTGAAGAAATCGACCTTCATTGCTCGTGCTTGCATAGTAACATCTCCGGCTGAAGCTAGAATGTGCTTGGCTCATCTTCTCGAAAATGACAAGCGTGCATCTAAAGCAACCCATAATATCACTGCCTACCGCATACGCTCTCCGCCTTGTCCAGGATCTTTGAGTGAAATCAAATACGAGGATTGTGACGATGACGGAGAAACCGCAGCTGGGGGCAGACTACTACACTTGCTACAATTAATGAATGTCTGGGGTGTGCTAGTCGTCGTTAGCAGATGGTATGGCGGTGTCAAGCTTGGGCCTGATCGTTTCAACATAATTAACAACATCGCAAGGCAGGCTATTGTTGAAGGAGGCTCGACCAAGAGCAAGACCATGCAAAATTGAATCACGAAGTATGGAATATCATACGTGTCACTGCCTTCTCAAACTCATCTCCCCATCTACGTTGTACTCTCTTATCCTTGTGACTCAAGACTGCGGCAATTACTCAATCTCAATCATTGGTAATGGACACGAAAAGCCGTAGCAATTGAGTGTCAGCTATTCCCTCGCAATCTTGTACTTTGCACTGTGAATGAGTTGTCTGCTCTCGAAGAATCATTTTTGCTGTCAACAGACCGTCTCCTTGGCCAGGACATCATGTTGCAAAAATATGCAGTGAGCGGATTAGTAGTGTGATTGGCTTTTCGCCACCCCGGATGGTTCCTGCTTCCTATTTTATCCGAGCAAGATTTCTTTGGGTCCCATACGACCGAAAGCAGTCGAATTGAAGAGCACCTAGTCTCCGAATTTAGCTAACATTGATGAGTACCTGAGAATTTATTTCTGGAGTCAAGTCTGCGTAAAAGTGGGCCGCTAGCCTCGGGTCGCTCTTTAATCTGAGCTTACAAGAAAGCTCGTTGTGATGCACATGATTTATTGAATCTTTTTGTATCTGTGGAAAGTCTATGGATGCATCGGGCATGTCAATGATCCTTTTGACACCATTGGCCATTCTTTTCCCCGCCTTACGGATTTGATTGTTTTGGAAAGGCAAGAAGATCCCATTGAACAAAGGTGTGGGCCGATTCCTAGCAAAAACATTGTCCAGCTCCAAATGAACAACGAATGCACAAAAAACTTGACTAATAGTACAGAGTGCAAAAATTATGGGGAGTATTGCACATTACAGCCTTGTGACTTGGCCTTACTCTACCGGCTGTCGACGAGATATTGAATCTCCATTTGATCTTTGAGCTTCGCGGTGTCCGGAGTATTGAGTGTGGAGGGACATTTTGGGGCTTTGGTGAGGTGAACAATCTTAGGTGTCACTGACGGGCGTTTCCAACTTAGACGCCATTGGCAATTGAACCAGCCCAGCAGGGGCAATCGTAGTGGGTCAGAAGCATGGCTGGACAACGGACCAAGCTTATCGTTTAGAAGTACCCATTAAAAGCCTTCGATTGCCGAAGAGGCCCAAGACCTAAGTACAAAGAGATGATGTTAGTCAGAGCCAAACGTTTCTTGATCTGTCATCGAAGGCGTAGCTCACCCTCTTCCAGTCCGTGGTACAGAGCGTTGCAACATGCCGTGACTAAGATTGATTTGAAAAGGACGGCCGACGCTGTCCTGGCGCCCGCGAAGCCGCCAAAGGGATGTTCCTGGCTTGATGTGGATGGACAATGGGCTGTCAGCGGTTTCTGCGCCAAAGATTTGCTAGAATAGCCTCGTTTGCCGGACTCTGAATTGAGTGGGACTCGTACTGGGGCGTCATAGATTTGTCCCGAGGAAGTGTGCTCGGTTGTGCTGTTCCTTGGGAGACAGCAAAGACTGCTGCTTTTGGTCTCATAGGATGAGTACAAGGACCAACAACAATATCAGGACGAAGATCAAGACGCCGATACAGCAGCTAGACCATGTATCTATAGCATCATCAGTCCTTGGCAGAACCGGACAACATTGAAGCAGATGCAATACCTTCATTGTGCTTGATGACCCATCCTACCCTTTTGATACCGTTTGACAGCTTCCCCTGCACCCTATCGGCCAGCTTGTCGACGTCTTCAAGCATTTCACCTTGCTCTTCAAGCTCTCTACCCATATCATCAGCCTGCTGTCGTAGATTTCCAACAGTCTTGAACACCCCATCTAAAGCTTCGTCCTGCTCATGCATCATTTCGACCTGTCGCTGTTGCTCAAAAGCACCATAGTCGTCGCCATCAGGCCCATCTGGGTCGAACGCTGAAGGTGGAGGCAACGAGCCGTTCATCCCCTTATTCTGAGCTCCAGTGACTGTTTTTGCGAGTTCCTGGCGCATGCTTTCGACTTCGTCTCCAACATCTTGGACCAGCTTCCTTCGCCGTCCGACTTCATCTGTATCTAAGCCGTACCGAAAAGGATCACCCTCAACAGCGTTCACACTGTCGACTAGATCTTGAAGGTCCGTACTTAGGTCTTGGACAGTGGATTCCAGCTCGGTGCGGGCTTCAACTAGTTCCGGAGAGGAGGCCGAAGAGGCAGAGGATCTGATCCGAACATACGACGCGAACAGGGATCTTGTAGTCTTCAAAGTCGAAAGTACATCTCTGGCAAAAGTAATCAGCACGTAATCCAGGGCCATATTGCTTTAATCGTACGTTTGAGCTTGGAGAAAAGGATCATCTTGGCTAATGAATGACATTATGAAGTCAGGCCACTATGACCGCCGTCTTGATCATTTGCTGTCAGTGGACATAATTCCAATATATGAATATAAATGTTGCCTACTGGCTAACGCGTTTGAGATATTACATACCGTCAATACGATACTGCCTCGACTGCATCTCAGTCAAACCTGTCGGCCGTAGAAGAATTCACAGTGGGCCAAACCTAGGGAGGGCAACGCTAAACTCGATTAGGTAGCTAAGCTAAAACAATCTTTAATTTCAAGTTTTATCACTAAACGCGGCCCGAGACGACGTCGACCTCTTCTTGGTCCGGCTCCCCAAGCTATTGATTGATCCATCGACTACTCAGGGGGAGGTCCAAAGGCTTCGCAAGATTACTCGCGAAAAACCCCCCTGAGTAGAGATAGGCAATATTGAGGGTCAGCACGGCTCGAATCCAGGTTTCCGTGTACGATCACGGGTGCAGATGTACTACAGCCTGCCGAAGTCAGCAGAAAAATTCCCAAGTCTCGCAAATTATGCAGGCATGATTTAATCCATTGGCTTGGAAACTGGGAGCAAGACACTAGAGATGGGCACGGCTTAACACTGTGTTATTACGCTCAAATAAATGAAGAAGCACGTGGGTGACAACAAAGTCCACCTTTTCGCCAGCTACCTAGCGAGGTCCTGGCATCTACTCAGGGAGGTTTTTCGCAAGTAATCTCGCGAAACCCCCCCTGAGTAGAGGGTACGCTAACTAAAGAGTGGTTTCTTCGCTTCTTCGCTGGATGTCCCCAGTCTGATGACTCTGATCGCGGGATCTGAAGGCCATAGCGGTGATACTGAATCCATATACAAGAGTCTGATTAAATTTGGGATGGCCTGCATGTTCTATGCAGTACTTGCGAGCTCGTAGGGTACCTACTTGTAGCCTCGATGCCATCTGTAAAGCAGTCATTTATTGTTTTATTGCTAGCTAGCTTGTATAAGAAGGTTTCGCGAAGGCTGCCTGTTCTTCTGGCTGTTCAGGGTCCTATTTCCATTGTTTGTGTGGGCAAGCAAGGACATTCTACCTTCTAGATACAGTAATATTAGCGCTGCAATGTCCAGCGTCGTGAAGATTACCACCTTTACATCGAACTCATACGCTATCGTTAGTCCGCTCTCCTACATTCCGTCAAGTAGCCAGGATGCTCACGCAAAGATGCAAAGCGAAGCTATTAGCAGGTGAAAGCGTCGCATAGCTTTAAGGTACAAGGCGAGCAGGTATAAGAATCCCCTTCTCCCTTCCTCTACCGTGCTCCCTCATAATTTTCCAAACATCTCTCTTTTCTTCAGCAAATACCAATCTTTCTCACGTCTCTCCCTGCCTAAGGCACTTCACACCTTCAGCCTACTCGCTACCAACTCCACCGCTATCATCATGCTTGGCTTCACTCACCTCGCCTTAACCCTCATCACCCTCACAGGCACCTTCGCTAGCCCCGTCCCAGCAACAAGCCCAAATCTTAACGAATTCGAGAAGCGCGTCACCTGCTATACTGTCAAAGAGGGTGGCGGCTGCGGAAATGCAGCAAACGGCGACTACGGCTGCTCTCTTAACAAATACGACATTGTAAGTCACACAGCGCTATGTTTTTCCACTTTAGAATCTTACTCATCCTGTCATTCTTCCCTCTTCCGTTGAGTGCGCGCGCTGCTTCATCAAGCTGCGGCGAGAAAGTCAAGCTGCAACCAAGACAACCCTGCTGATCATATGCCTCCTGTTCGTGCTACAGGTTGTTTGCAATGCGGAACATGTGTGGGTGGCTTCGGCACACTGCGGTGCGCCTGTCTGTTCTTTCACGGCCAATCAATGCACGCCGTATTGCTCTTAGGCTTTTAGGCTTGGGGGCATAAGAATGGGTAAGTCGTCTAATTCACGGCCGTTGGGGTTCCAGCTCTAATAGCATACTCAAGCAGAGAGTGTTGCTGCTGCTCCTGCTGCTGGCGCTTTTCTCCGGCGGAGGTCGTCTGCAATATTGCAAGACAAAGTCCGCAATCGTTATGTATATACAGGGAGAGACTGCTTTGGTATTGTCGTCGGTGGATTTAATGTTTAGGTAATTTTCTTCCCTTCCAAGTCCTATAATATTATCAAAATCATTAGATGGGTCTGGTTCTCTATGTTTGCGAAGAGAATCAGCTTTTCACGAATGAGCGACTTGGCTGTCAATACATCGCCTTCTAAATGACCCATGACCACCCTACATCTAGTCGTTTCTATCTTATATATATGCTGTCGCTCCACCAAAATTAAATATAATTAGTTACTTCAACCGGTCTGCAGCGAACAAATTGTGAATTGATTGCAAGGATTGATCGCTAGTTCTATTTGAACAAATATATCAACAAAGATGATCAATGG
Organism: Lecanoromycetidae sp. Uapishka_2; assembly: GCA_035521555.1. NCBI lineage: Eukaryota > Fungi > Ascomycota > Lecanoromycetes > Lecanoromycetidae sp. Uapishka_2. The sequence continues at coordinate 11,446 of JASZXT010000085.1, forward strand.
CGAACAAGATATGCTTGTCTCTAGTAATGACAGATTAGCTGAGAAGTATGTGCCAGAAGAATTCTATCACAGCAAGAGCACAGTACTAGGTGCCAATTTTAGGAGCAAAAGAAGCTGAATTTCTAAGGTGCTATAGGGCCTCTCTTAAGGAGCTATGGCCTAAGACGCCCCTATTCTACCCGAGATATAGGGTCTGAATCATAGCCCAAAGCAGTGAGTCTTCGCCCATTTGGGCCCTGAAAATGATTCCCAACCCCAGTCCCCTGTATTCATAATGATAGCTATTACGTGAGCATTTTGACTGTTATAGTTGGTCATTGCGCCTGGTAGTGCTAGTATGTAGCAAGAAACACCTTGCTTTAACTCGAGTACATTGTCGGAGCCAATAGGTCCGCGGTACTAATATTTGTTTCAAAATTCTGAATAACAACGATCAATGAACACCAAAATTGATTTTCAAAAGCTGTTACAGAGCTTCGTCATGACACAGGTGGCCATTCTTTCGGAAGATAATGTTGCAATAATGGCGCTTACACCAATAACCAAGGCCCGGTGAGTGAGTGACCTGCTGGGTATACGCAGCGTCAGACAGGCGATCCGACAGCCGCATGTACGACGCGATGAATGCCGAAAGATCTCCAATGACTTGCACGTTTTCTCTCTAAGCTTCTGACAGTCGCTGTAGTCGCTCTAGCAATCTACACAATGACCTGGAAGCGTCAGGCTGTTTTCGTGCAAATCTTGAGCACATTCCTATCATGCGTTTTCACATGGTCAGCAACCGTGCCTGTCCATCTCGAACCCGGGTCTTTGCAACTCCCCTCCTCACTCAACAAAAGCCACCCTCAGAACCAAACAACAGTCATTGACAACTCGGCACGCTGTATCGGATCTTTTCCCCAAAGCCAGCGCCCAGTCAACGTGCCCACCTGTCAGAGCACGATAGATGCTTGGCTAGACAGCACATACATTGATAGACCAACACTGTATTCCGGACGCATCGGACGCATCCCACTATCCGACACACCCTGCGTCATAAGTTTACAGCCAATCATAACATCGCGGCCCATTGCTCTATCTCTGAGGCAGATCCTGGTTGACGTGATGGTTATCCTGACAGTGTGTGAGAGAGACGGCTTTGGTGGGTTCATGACAATCGACGGCACAACTTGGGATATCTCTGTGCAGGGAGGAGTAGTTTAGAAGAGAACGTTGCACTAGAAGCACCAGCGTTTTACCCATTGGCGGCATAGTCTTGAGCGTCGTTGTGTTTCACGTGTATGCGTCCTGGATGACTTGAAAGACGTTTTTGGCAGCGGGCTCAGCTGCGTTCAATGCATGCAGAATACGCATTATCATTGCGCATGTCCATCCATGTTCCAATCCGATTGCAGTGAAAGCCCTGAGATTAGCAGCAAAGTCAGCCTGATCTTTACCAGTGCAGACGAAGTGAAGCTTGGTGCCAGCCAACGAAGCAGCCACCCATTGTATCAAAGTTTTTATCTCTCTGTTTCCATGGAAGGAGCCACATCCCCAAAGCCCTGTAACCACTCGCTCGAAAGGCTGATGTTGGACGTCATGCCACGAGAAGGCGCTGTATGCTTTGTGCAGTTCTCGGTCAATGTTTCCTGGAAGGAGGTCGGGGGTAACGTTGCCTGTGTCATAGGAGTCAAGCTCAAGCGCATCCATGAAGAGGACGGTCCTTGTCCTCCAGCTCGGATGATCAGAGACTGGTGCCTCGAAATCGAAGACCTTATGAATATGCGCCGTCCTTCCGTACCCAGCCATTGATAGCATTGCTTGTGCACCTTGAACAATGACAACTTCATCATCAGCCAGAGTAGGAACGAGCAGCACTGCAACACACAATTCTGGTGAAGAGCCAACCATCATCTCCTCTTGCGAGGCAGTACACCCAAATCCCACATCTTTGTTTGCAGAGATAACTGTCGCACCGCAAGGTATCCCCAGCGAGTCTTCTATGTTGCTAGTAGTACCGTCACCCGGCACGTAGATAACCTTCAGCTCTGACAGCTTTTGGGAAAGTCTATTTTTCTGAAAATAATCATGGCTCACACTACGCACTAAAAATTTGATAGGCCATACCGCGCCTCCATGAACTAGTGGGGAATGAGACTCCGAAGCAAGCATGTCGAAGTAGGAGAACACCGAGAATAGGTACGCCCGAACAGCCTTCGGATGTGGTTGATTCGCAGAGTACCAGATATGGAAGTCAGGTGAGCCATCCGTCATCCATGCAGGACTGGTCAGAGTGCAGAGGAACTGGTGGACGACCAGACAGCCCACTTGATGTCGTGTTAAGCTGACCTCCTTATTCTGCAAGCTCAAGGCAGGAAGCACTGGCGCAAAGAGAGAAGGCAAGTCAAGAGCTAGACGCTTCAGGACAGGCCAGACAACATCAAAGAAACGTATTTGAGGCTTCCAGAACTCCATGAAGGAATGACGGAGCGATCCATGATCTATTACAGCTGTGCCACGAAGAGTGACCGCAATGGTCTCCAGTAGGTCTACCAGACCATCCAGACTTGCCAATGGAGGCTCTAGAGCGGCGAGCAGCACAAGCCAGAATGGAACCTCCTCGGCAGTAGAATCTGTAAGGTCAAAGCGATCGATACACAGATTTTCTGGAGCATGCGGTAGTCGAGTGAATGGCTGAATCATCATGCTTTTGGTTTAGTACATGATCAGCAGACTATGTTCTCTTATGTCAATCGTTGACGTCGCAGATTCCTTGTCAGCTTTTGCACCAAGACATTAGGGAGGTGTGCTCAAATTATCTTATTCTTGCTCCTTCCATTCGTGGAAAGCTAAGCCACTAAACCTATCCAGGCATAAATCCGATAAATCCGAATATCAAGATCTAGTTCCTAAGTATTCATTTCTTTGGGACTCACACTCAACATTCTAAATTGGTAACGACTGTATTTTCCATTCTCTCTAAAATGAGCGTAGCGAATTTCGAGATATCAAACTATGTACAACAGAAATCTATGCATGTTTATGGAGAAATGTACTCAAGAAAAGTGATCCCACAGTCGTTGACGATTGCCCAAAATTGGCGATCTCTTCCACTTCTTTACCAAGGGCCGAGAGCAAAATTACGACGAACGTAACCAGAGCTGAATCTCGCAGAGCGCTTGGCCGCAACCATGTATCCACCAGCGCACTTTGTTCCCGCGGCGACAGGAATCCAAGTGACGGTGTTGCTCGAGGTGCACGTTCCTATCTGCCTCCCGTCTGGTGAACAGATCGACTGACCTGGGGAAGTGCAAGTGCCAGTGCTTGAACCGGTAGCTGGCGTGGATGAGCCAGTGGAGGCGGTTGAGCTTGAAGTGTTAGCGGCAGCCGAAGGAGCGGAGCTGGGAGCTGGTGCGGCAACTACGGGAGCAGCGACGGATGGAGCAGCAGAGGCGCCTCCAGCAGCAGCAGATGGAGCAGCGGAAGAACCCCCAGCGGCAGCAGGTGCATCTTGGCTGTCTGGAGCGGCAGCAGAGGCAGCTGGTGAAGAAGCTGGAGAAGCGGCGACGGGAGCAGCACTCGAGGCGCCCGAGGCACCAGAAGCACCGGAGGCAGCGGGTGAAGAGGCTGGAGACGCTGCGCTTGGCGAAGCACCTGATGCACCTGATGATGCACCTGATGATGAGCCGGATGAGGAGCCAGCAGATGAGCCAGATGAGCCAGATGAGCTAGTGGAAGCAGACGTTCCAGCAGCTCCGCACTTGGGGCCAGTTGGAGGAGCGAGAACGGGAGAAGGAGAGGCAGTCTCGACAGAGGCTCCTGGATCCGGGAACTGAACGTCATGGCTGTCTGGTGTTGTACAGTCCGTAGTAGGGATATTAGCCTTGAACATATCAGGGAACGAAGGTGCTGCACGCTCAGAGAGCTCTGGAATGCTATACTCTTCAGTTTCGTTGACTGGAGCATCTCGCTTGCTCGACCCAGCCGTAATTTTTACATTGGCACAGTTCATGTACATCTCGCGATTGCCAATTTTATTGAACCATGTCCAGGCCAGTGTGTATGTGCCAGCGTCGATACCTTGTGGGATGGTGTAGTTATATGTATCAGGATCTGGTGTAAGTTGTGGGCCAGCAGCACCGTCAGGCAGGTTGCCAGGTTGGTTCCTCGCCATACAGCCACTCATGATGGAGTGGATGACCATCCATTTTGAGCTGGCTGTTGCCGGGTTGTCTTTGGTTAAGGATATCTGACATGAACCTCCGCCATGGACAGCTGTGCCGTTAAATTTCATTACCTGCTCTGCGCCGACGACCATGTTGGTGACTGGTCCCCCGGTATTGCTCGTGGCCTTGCAAGGAAAGTTTGAACCACCTGCATCAAGAGGGGAGCTGCTGGGATTGCCATATGGTGGAGGCTGGGCGAGAAACATGTGGGCATCGGTCGTGGTGAAGAAGGCGATGGCCGAAGCCGAGAAGAGAGCTTTGATGGAAGGCATGATGTCGTGTGCTTCGAGTTTCGTTCTTGACGAAGTAGGACTTGATGAGTGGTGGTCTTGATATTTCTGTTCTCTTGTCTTGTGAGTTGATGTTTGTTCTTGTGTGTGGGTCTGGGGATGAGATTCGAACGTAAAGGGAGAATTGAAGATATTTGCAAGTGCTGAAATGTCAAAGAAAGTACATTTAACAATGCTATTCGTGGCCTCTGAGTACAAGGGAGTCAACAAAAGGCGAGAAAAACGTACTGGTGGAGTACAATAGGGTAGAAAACATTGGTATGACGCCTTCACAACAACAAAGGAACAACAAGAAAGACTCGACAGAAGGACATTATTTGACTTGCCCACTGACAATGCACGGCAATGTTTGGTGATTGAGATGGGTGGCGAGCATGGGACGTGGTGAATAACACACTACTGACCTGTTATCTAGCAAAGGCTTTTTCAGATCTTAGAATGACAGTAAGTCTGCGCCGGGCAGGGTAAAAAAATATGAGAGAATAGAAAGTAAAAGGCACAGCCCAAGAGAAAGAAAAAGAGGTCGTAAATCGTAGGAGTCGGATGTGGTAAAAAGAAAAGATTGGGAGAGAGGCAGGTAGGCGGTAATTTAAATATCAACACGCGGGGCGTCGCCACATCGTGACGATTCCCTGAATGGAAGGGCCCCTTACGAAAGACGAAACATCACGTAACACCATAATTGATCGAAAGCACGTGTAAGAAGCGTAATTGATGGTGGGTTAGTTGAGGTCGTCCAAATTGTGAGACCGCCATCGCACCTCCTTGTCTCTTCGTAGGAGATCTAGAAAGTGGGATTCTTAGGAGCTGTGTACAGGGTTGAGAATTTTCAAGGTACAGACGCGCTCTTGAGGTCCATAGAACAGCGTGTGTGACGGTAGCATCTGGAGCGCCTCAACAGAGCCTTGTATCAAGGATAGGATTCAATGGTCACGAGTGCTTGGACATTCATCGAGAGGTGGCTGTTGGCCAATAGAGAATACGAGCTAGGAGATATGAAAACATTGCCATTGTGTATCATCAATCAATACTTCAGCCTTGTGTCGACGAACAATACTCAAGGTTGTACGTTGAGGAACAATAGGAAATAGAAGGCCAAGACAGAGAACATAGCTTTCTGGTAGTCGAGGTGGTGACCAATCAGAGCGCGCGAAGATCCTTGTTTGAAGATTACCCCTGCCAAGCCTTCTCGGACCGCGTCTGTGGCCTGGCGGCTCTCTCCAGCTGTTGGTTGACACCTTTCACACTCTCTGCGCGAGCCTCATCCTGAAACAATTCTCAGACATGAAGTCACGATTGGACGGCAGCGACACAAACAACAAGTTTCCTGTTGAGGAGGGACGAGTCTCGCGCAAGCCATGTTGGCCCTCGACGAGCAAAGTTTTGGTGCCCTTATTACACAAGCACACGTTGGACCCTAAGTAACAAGACTTTCGCACAAGTTGAAGACGACCGTCATATAACTCTGAAATGATACTGTGGAGCGTCTCATTATTATCGGCAATCACTGTGAACAAAGAGCAAGGAATTATGACGAGAGCAAGATGCAGCGACGTTTGAATGCCTAGCGTCAAAGGCTGTCAAGTGTTTCTTGCCGGCCACACCGGGGTTGGAATGGAACTTGTTCTACGTGGGATCATGAGACCACTATTCCATTCCGACACAGCTCCTCCGCTCCATGAAATGGGCGCCATCAATCAAGTTCTCGGCATGATCCATAAGGTGAACTAGCGAAACCAGCCCCTGTAAGTGCCTCTGCGCATCAATGCCAAGTGATGGTCTGGAGGGTCCACCGCCGCTGACCCAAATTCACAGCTACAGGAAGGCTTCTTGTCCGTGAAACGAATCTCATCCACGTTCTGTCCCTCTTCCTACCCCTTCGACCGAGCCACGGGACCACTAGTTGAGGTCATCCTTTCTGGATAGGGTGCCATACTCTACTCAATTGCCAGGACTACAGTGTGGAGAGCCACCTACTCGATTGCATCGTGAGAGACTCAGAAGTTGCAATTTGGACTACGTCGACTGCTTGGGAAGCTAGCCCAGTGACCATGCCATAGCCTGTACAGAGGGCGACGAGATAGGGTGATGAAGGGATTTACCTGAAGCCGGTCAAGTTTTTTCCAGGTCGCAATGTCCACTCGCGCAGACTGATACCAGAATGGCTGGCATTGATAGACGCAGTTTAGGCCTGGCTTGAGTGATAATTTGGGCATTAGAGCTTAGGCTATGCCTACTCACTTTTTGGCACTGGTCTAGAATTTTGATCTATGCTACCAAGTCTTGATTGTTGGGCTTGAAATTCCCTTCAATTGTTACAATTCGACAATCTACTGTATTGAACTCAGAAATGCAAGCCGTGGCTTCCCCTAGGTCACCTTTCCCTTTCCCGGCTATCCTAATGGGCACCCTCGACTTTGACCAATGCCTTTTTCTCCCGAGCCTCCAGGAGGCTGTCCCTCCAATCCCCTACTTCCTCCAATGCCCTCTCCGGTTCCTTCTTGCGTGTGAGAAGGAACCCTTGTAGCTCGGCAGGTGTGAATGTATCTGCCGGTAGACGTTCCGCGAACTGGTTCGCAAGGTCTTCGATAGCAGATGCTTTAGCCGCAGGCGTGAGCGCTAGCGTAGGGGCTGAAGTGCTCGTAGGCGTCTTCTCTTGGTCTGGAGTTGGTGGCGGTGTGAGCTCTTCGCTGAGTCTGGAGGACCTGAGTGCAGGTAAGGAGGTGGTGGACCGAGTCTTGAGGGCGTTGTCGTTTTGACGGCCCTCGCTCTTGCTTGCTGGAGGTGCGGGCTCAAGCTTCAGCTGTTTTGAAGCCGTGAGTTCCGGACCGTCTGGAGAATACATGCGTACGAAGAGCTCGTATATTTGGCTCTTGGTCGCGTTGGTGAAGGCTATCTTCATGTCGATCCTGCCAGGTCGGACCAGAGCTTCATCCAACTTATCAGGGAAATTAGTCGTCATCACAAGAACTCTGCCCTCATGTGAGGCGACTCCGTCAATTGCATTCAGCAGGCCCGAGAGGGTAATACCTTGCTTCTCTTTGTCGCGCTTCTGGACAGAGTGGAACGCTTTTGAGATTTCAGCACCAATCTTCGAGGCAGCATCTTCGTCCTTGGGCTTCTCCAATTGATCCTCTTCTTGGCGCTTGTTGAGCCCTGCAGCGTCAATGTCTTCCAGGAGGACCACGCAGCGCCTTGGGAGGCTTGTGAACATCATGCCCAGATCCTCTTCGGTCAGAAAAGGGTCAACCAACGAAATGCAGTAGATGTCCAGACCGAACACGCCGGCAATGGCCCACGCTAGGGATGACTTGCCAGTACCTGGAGGGCCATGAAACAGATAACCCCGCCTATACGGGATTCCTCTGTTGGCGTACCTTTGATGAACTCGGAGTCAGCATTACTCTTCATGGACGGATAATGAGTCCTGAGACAGATTTGCGAGCGAATGGCTATTGAAACGCGTCTCACAACTCTGAACCAGATTCAATGGGGTAACATTGAACCCGGGAATAGAACTCACCATTTTGGTGTAGCTGGGTGCAAATATTCGTTAATGTCTGTAAGGACTCGATATTTCTGTTCGTGATCCAATACCACGGTATGCATAGGCCTAGATGGCCTAGTAGCGACCTTCATCCACACATTTCGCCCACGGCCTCTGTGTTCCTTTGGGCATGGCCGACGAACGATGGTACACGATCTCTCCTTGTTCAAGTAGTGGTCGCGGGCATCTTTTATTAAATCTTTGATCGGCTGAGTGGAACGTCCGACGCAGGTCAATGTGATGTTCTCGTCGTCCCGGATCATACTGGCACCCCAACCACTTCCCATGACCTGTTTTTCTTCGCGCTTGAATTGAAATAGCCTACCGTTGTGCCAGAATACATGGCTTCCAAAGGAAGGTTGGAAACGCGGGGGAACCTTAGCATCCCAGTTGCTGTAGTTTACCAGTATGTTCGGATCAGTGTGTGCTTCGGGCCCAACAGTATCTATCATGTCCCAGGCGTTCTCGCGACCTGTCTTCACCATGAGTTTCCGGGATGTCTTCGAGACCTTGTGCGCGGCCAGCCATTCCATTACGTGATCATGGATATCGTCGTCGGAAGTGATTCGGATGTAGCTCATGCAATATTCCTCGAATACTCGATACGTATGCTTCCATGCGAATCTACCGGCTGTTGCGAGACCAAATAGTAGAAAGCATACAGACACGCTTAGGGTGATGTCGAAACCAAGAACATCGAGCAAATATTTGGAGATTATCGAGTAGCCAGGAATAAAAGCTTCGAGGATGTTGGCCGGAACCTGGGTGATACTGGTCATTGGACCATTGGTGGGCAGATCGGTGTGCTTCAGCGCACGAAAGGCATTGTGTATGGTCATGCTTGTAACGCTTCACAGGAGTGACAACCGTAACCTGATGCAATTATGACGTGGGCTCGCGACTCAGGAGACTCACCAAGCTCTCTGGCTCTTCACCCGGCAATTGTAAGAGCTCAACGAGGATGAGATGAGAGACAGAGCTCTAGAAACCATTCGGAGTACGAGAGACGTTTACAATTACGAAGAGTTATCTGAAGAGGGCTTCGTAATGGAGGATAACAATCTTTATAGCTTGGACTCGAGTCAAACGGCTGTAGTGACTGCAACGAGCCTGAGGCTGCAAACCAGCCTCCAAATGAGCGTCATCAAAGAAAAGCATGAAGTGAAGGAGAGAATCAGACTACGCCAGTGCTTGGCTCAAGCAAGCGCCTTCCGGGACAGGCTACCAAGTAAATGACGAAGTTCAGGGAATACCTAGCTTAGCTTGCCTCTCGGACAGTCTCCGTGAGCTGTAAGCTATCTCCAATGGTCGTTCATGGGTTCTCAGGATAAGGTGATTATCGTGTATGAAATTCTCTTGGTGTTGGTGTGCTCGTTCATTGGGACCCTGGACTAGCCAGTGGCTGGGGAGCTGGGGTGTGGCAAGATGATAGTACTACTCCGCCACACCTCACCCAGCTTTCAACAACCCTGAGGTTGCAGCTGGATGGCGTATGATCACCAACGCTGTTCAATCTACATCATCGCACAGTGTATATTTTATTTCGGTATTGCAAGGTAGACTGGCGACTCAGAGGATAAGATGAGCCATCCACTGCTCACTTTCTCGAAGTACCTTGTATCAGGTCTAATTTGGATAGTATTCGAGAGCTGCCCATGGTTATTCTCACAATTGCGCTCAAGTTCCATCTGAGCATCAGCATGCCGCGTCAGGCACTCATACATTACCCTTGAATGCGTTCTTTTGCCTCAGGCAACAGCAGGCTCCCCGCTGAGCAAGGTCGGCTTCCTTCGGCTTCCTGCGCGTTTTCGCTGGGATCATAAGGTAATCCAGTTCAGGTTAGGATGCGCATGGTACCGCCCTCGGAAATATCGTATGAGCAGGGAGATCGCTCTACGCATGTTCTCCCTATGTCTACCTCCGATTCACTCATGGCAGAGTACCCCCGTTGAAGATCTTCCTTGAAGACGTGTGACACAACGTTGGCAGATTAGATGTCTACACAAGTGGGAGACTCTGAAGATGTGGTATGATGTGTAAATGTACCCTCACTATCGACTTGGAGGTCATGGGAGCTCAGCATTGCCGATGAGAGGTGTCCCCGAAAAGGCATCCAATGACAAGTATTCGTGCAGAGCCGTCGGGACAAAGGAAAGACTACTTTGCAGATTGACTGAACCATGAATTCAATGATGCATATCGAAAATCACGAGCTTGACCGCACCGGAGCTTTGAGCTCGATACCGAAGGCAACCACTGCCATGACACTTGTGTACAGATAGTGGAAACAAGGCTGGTCTCTACAAAGGGTCTGGTGACTTTGCCGAGACATGAATTAAAGGTAAAATTGTTGTGTAGAAGATGTCCCTTACCTCATCTTGATCCGGTGCTGTCTTGCAGAAGCTTACCCGGCTTTCAAGCCCACTGAGGAAACTAATCTCTAGTACTTGAAGGTCGTAAGCCTCGATGACATTGGACATCGTAGACTTGAGCTAAGTTTCACGGCACCCTTGAATTTGTATAGGAGATCTTACATTTGCCATTCTTGTTCGCAGGGCTCTAGGTAGCGCTTGACCCAAACCACCTTTCCAGTCTTAGGATCCATGACTGCCGCGAAATGGGTCAGCTCATTCGCGATTGGAAATGTGCCCATCCATTCTACAACCATCTCTTCGGTTGGTAGTTGGGGTTGCCTCTTAGATCTCTTAGACAACTTCAAGTCACTCCGGGGAACGCGTGTAGAATTGCTCCATAATTTGGTAGCTAACCTCTTGCGATAGACGCTGTCCTCGGTCAAGTCGTTCTTGCCAGGGATTAGAGTTTGCAGCGAGTTATCCTGTGTATTCGCGCCCACAAAACTTGGCTCGCCTTCCTCAGCAGCGTCGTGGTTCGTAGCCACGATGAAGTCGGTCGATGATTTGATCAGAGCTGTGTGATGATCCTTCTCCATCGTTAAGGAACGAGAGCCATCACTAAAGATCAAATATGCTGCAGTTGTTGGGGTACTTGGCAAGCTACTTTCAATGGAGTCTAATGTTGGAGCGACCGAACCGGGAGTCGTGCTTGACGCTTGTCGAGCAAAAAGATATTGCCTCAATAGGGAAGATACCGACGGACGGCAGCCAAGAAGGACGAGGAGATGATGAAAGTAGAAGCGAAAGTTTGCAAACCTGTTGGGGGCATCATGGTTCGGCCGGAAATTCAAAGACATACTCAGACCCTGTCTGACAGCAGTGAGGACCCCTGTATAGCCTAAGTAGGTAATACTAGAAGCGATGACCTCTTCATCTGGCTTTGAAACGAAGTCCAGTTGAACAATGATCTTCCTCAGCTGTGGCATACCCCAATCGAGCGTCCGAAAATGCAGCATTTTCGTACCTCCTCGTAGATCGTCTACCCTCACGGCCCCAGATGTGCATCCCATGAATAGGTCCAGCAGAACGTTAAAAGCGACCAGAAGCCACAGCTCAATGCCTATCACCTCAGATATTCCCTGAAGCTCTTCGGTCTCTTCCTTGTAGTATACTCGCCGAAGCATCAAACAAGCAAGCCATCGTGCTTTATTGATGGAAACTCTCGGAGCTATCTCTTCAACTATCTCATCAAAGAGCACTGGTAGAGTAGCGGATTGTGGTATAAAATCGGCTGCTACGTGACGGTATCGCTGGTTTGGGGGTAGGGACAGATCGATCGTGTACCGTGGAGGCTCGAATCCTTCTAGATCGTCTGCACTCTTCTTGCAATCCTCCAGCGGAAGGTTGTTGGAGACCAAGGCAGCACGTCTCCTTCCTCGTAGGCCTGCTGATTCCATGATGGTTGCCAACGCAATTCTTGAGGGCTTGTATTCCTTGTTTGCATCGATGGAATCGACTGCAAGTCTTTGGTAACACCGCTATGATTAGCGACCGGATTTGTTTCTGCCCCTAAACTTTCAAGATCGGGGTCAGGTAAAACGTTTTTCAAACCAGCTCTAGGCAGCAAGATTATGTTTGAGGGAAGGCCGTGCACCGAACAAAAGCCTGCTTAGATGATACTGTCCTAGCTGTGACGTTGAAGACTGAACGGAGCTGGAAAAGGACCGAACAGTGATTCATCTAAGTTGCCTTCGTTTGCTTTGGGGGATGGCCCACTGTTTCTGCGCACCTCCATATTGCCTGGCGTCGCCTGCTATGTGAGGCAATACATGGCCTCATTACTCTTTCCGCAGCTCGCTTCGTCATGGTGATTGGGCAATAACAATGTACGGTGTACGACCGAATTCATTGTAACCCGAAGACGGCAAGGTTGAGCATGGGATGGGGATGGAGATTGGAGAAGCTAGCCGCTTGGCGCGGCTAGCTTAGTCCTATCCTGCTTTCACCTCCAGCTCGTCGAGCTCGTGTCTGCATCTACTCGATCACTGTAGAGCAGAATTGCGACAGAGCCTAGGCGCGGCTTGAGTGAAGATCAGTTGCTGAGTAGCATTAGATTAAACGAGCAGGCCAAGTGTGATCCCGAGATCAACCACGCCCTGTTCGTGCGCACTCTACCTCCCAGACCCGTTGCAACCGGATCAATCGTCTTAATGTTTGCGAGCTTACGAGTCCATATCCTGAACCTGATGAGCCTCTTAAACTTTTTGCTTATCGTGACTTCGGAAATTCCGTCAACATGATCAATTCTCCCTCAATCTGTCTAGCTCGATGCTCCATGAGATTTTCGGAAGCAACTTGAAATATTCATCATCACGACAAATCCTACATGGCAGGCTACAAAGCCAGCGAAGTACATCTGTCTTTTTTTGTCCATTATTTCAGAACTGTGGGCCGGCTAAGGAGGAGATGCCTTGGAGAACGAAGAATTTTGCCAATCCCAGTCCCAGTGTCCTGCTTCTGCTGCAATCTGGTAATCGGTTTGCTTGTATAAGATGCTTACAGTAGCATCGCCTGGGTTCAACTGCCATACTGTTCAGATTCCCTGCATCAGGTCAGGCTCATGCTTATAGCCATCACAAGGAAAGGACCCTGCGCGCGCTTGATAGGTAGGGATACCTTACCTTATTCGTTCACTGCATGCCCCGTCCTTCACTGCTTCACTGCTTCACTACTTTCCGACCTCGCTACCAAAGTGATTGGGCATGAATGGTCATCGAAGTGTTCCGAAGTGAAGATCCACCCAATGCACATGACCCGTGATGACATTCTCTGTGGAATGGCAATGCTCATAGCAATTGACTTCTCAATTCTCAAAACCTTCATCATTCAGTACAAAGTCAATTAGCAGTCGATCTTCAACCCACAAATCACTTCACAAACATGTGCTATTGGCCAGTGAGCAGAGTAGTGCTAGAAGACCCACCAAAGAAGAAGAAAAAGGAGGAAGAAAAGAAAAAGCCCGATTACATTATGGTGTCGGACCAGTTTAACATGCAGCCGATTGTAAGCCTTTTACTTTTCAGATTTCCTTCCCTTCCTTCACATCCTTCCCCACTTTGCACCGGTCCTGTTTTCTTTCAAGCGACAATTCACTCCCACCTTTCGCCCCTCAAGCAATTGAGAGTCATAGTCTCGCCATGGATCTCAACTTGAACTTGCACATGAATTGCAACTGTAAACCACCACCTCCTAAGGAACCACCGGCCCCTCCTCCTCCACCAGCACCCACCCCGGTGATATACAACATGAGTCACCACTACGTCTACAAGCCTGTGAGCCGCCAAGCACCGCCAGCGGAAACAGATCCTTGGACCTACCCTGAACACTCTATCAAATTTGACATGACCCACCACTATGGTTACGACGGTGCGCGACCTCACTACCAACAACCAGCTGCATCGAATAATCCATGGACGAACCCGCAACCGCATTATCACCAAGCTATAGCATCTACTAATCCATGGACTAATCCACGGCCTCATTACAAGCAACCTGCATCACCCAAAAACCCCTGGAACAACCCGCAATCCTACAATGGAGCAGATGTAGTGTACCTCCCAAGCAGTCCAGCCCATACTTCATTCATTCCTTCTTCTGTCGCCGTCTATTTTCTTGGAAAGCTGAGTGGCTAATATGAGCTTCATAGGCCTCCCCATCCCCAATGTACTACCCCGGCCAGTCTCATATTCAATTCTATAATTCCCAACCAGCTGCAGAGCCTACCAATGTCTACCCTGGCGCAACCCGCGCTCAGGTCAATTCCCAGAATGTATCGCGTGCTCAGGCTCACGGTGCTTACGGAAGTTACCAGATGGTTCCACAGAATGCCAGTCCGGATAACGAGTTCTGGTGCCGTGAGCTCGACGGCTCGTACACCCTTCGTACAATGAATACTATTATGCAGAGCCTTCAGCCTGGGGATTGGCTGCGCTCGGACAGCGGTTATCCGTACTTTGTCCGTACCAAGACTGATTGAAGTCTGCGACCCTTCTCACAGTGCTCAACTGTTAGCTATGTCACTGACCAATACAGATCATTATCGCACAGGTCAACATTCTGCTATGCGACCTCGGACCCATTACGGGCGGCCCAATGCCACCCCTGGGCTTGCGGTGAACATTTTTGCGATGGGTATTGAAGTCTGGACGGAGTGGTCTTTTACTGCTTGCCGGCGGTCTCTCTTGTGGTAGCGAAGATGGACAGGGATACCACGGTTCTCTGGCGGAATACGGTTCCAGTTGGCAGGTTTGACTGCCATCTCAACAAAGCATGCATTTTCATAATATTCTTATGGTACATAGAACACATTAAGATGTCCTCATACCGCATCACCACACGTTGTAACGTGATTCGCAGTAGCTATGCGCTTTCGACTCTATTGTTCACCGTAAGTCTCTACCAATCGACGTCATGGTGCTACACGTAGTCACATATTGCATTGGAGTTGGGAGCTGTGCAATCTATCGCCTTCCTCATTCTCTATCTCTATCATCCAATTTTTGAATCCTTCGATAGGAAACAGTACTCTCCCTTCTTGATACTAGAAAGCTCCTTCGAGTACCTGTCAATCCCTGGCTCCTCCTACCTCAACAATGTCAACAACCTACTCCCAACACGCCCTCACCCTCCCCTCTCTCGGCCGAGGCTCGCACCTCGTCACAGACCATGTCGTATCTTCACTACCGCAGATTAGGGAGATAAAGTGCGGACTGCTGCATTTGTTTGTGCAGCATACGAGTTGCGCATTGAGTATGAATGAGAATTACGATGATGATGTACGGAAGGACATGAGTGATGCGTTGGATGGGATTGTTGTGGAAGACAAAGGTGCGTAGAGTCGGAGTCGGAGGGGGCGAAAGAGGAATGGAGGAGGAAGACACAGGGCCACAAGGGGGGATAGGGTAGCCTTTGCCTTAAAGAGACGATTGCTGATGGGTATGGTTTTGCAGCTGGTAAGGGCATCTACAGACACGATGCAGAGGGAAGCGATGATATGCCGGTATGTGTCTGAAACCTTTTGCAGGGAAATCTACATCACTGATGGAAAACAATGGCAGGCACACATCAAGTCATCACTGATAGGCGCTAGTGTGAGCATACCAATATCGAATGGTAAGCTAGCAACAGGGACTTGGCAAGGGATCTGGTTCCTCGAATTTCGTAATGGCAAGCAGAGAAGGAAGGTGTTGGCTACAATACAAGGGGAGAAAATGAGGAAGGATTGACGGTTATGATGAGGCATGAGCCTTGATTATGAGCTATGAAATCAGACGGGCTACGCTTTGATGGGCAGCTGTCAAGATGTTTAGAAAGAGAAGGTCAGGGGGATTCTCGTCACTTCTTGATCCCCACGACCGCAAGATTTCGTGGACTCTGCTTGTAGTCAAAAACAGACTCGACCCAGCAGTCCATGACCTCTGGCTGCTCCTTGAGATAGAGCCACCTGTCAACCAAAATTGTTGACTCTACAACCGCTGCACTAAATGCCATCAAGCTCCAGACAATGCTAAGCTCTTTCTTCTTGTGCCTATACCTTTCTTCATAGAGCTCAATGTGCTCGTCTGTCAAGCCTTGCATGGCCTTTTCGATTTCTGCTCCCCTTTGCTTGTCTTCAACCAGCTTGGAGATTGCACCGCGCACATATGCTATGAATGACACATAGCATGCCTTGCGGAGAGAGCCAATCGTGAGAGCCGGACCAGCCCCAGTCCAGCCTCGAGGGCTCCCACCGATAGTCTCGCCCTCTGGTTCTTGAGGCCTTCCAACAATGCCACGATCAAACAGGATGCGTTGGAGTAGTGCTCGATAGAAATGTCTGGTGAAAAAGGACTCACATTCCATGTCCGTCCAATTTTGTGGCGCCTGGCATGCCATCATGCGAGCAGTGATGTTCATGCGGATGCCTTCCCCATGCGCGTGCTTGTACTTTGCAAGTCGTTCGGACATAGGGAAGCCATGAGCATCGCAGGCATTGGAAGTCTGGTCAAGACGGTGGTTGGGTGCGCGGAGTGAGGGCAGTTTGTATGTAGGGGGTCCTAGCCGTTCGGTGACGAGATTGTAGCAACACCCTATCATGGCGACGGCTTTCACAGACGAGTTGACTATCAGTGATCGCAGCCCATGGTGTACGAGGTTGCCGCAGGAATGGAGAGAGATGACAATTAGCTGCGGCTCTGATAGACTTCTGCCTCCCTCGTCCCAAATAGTGGGCCAGACTGTGCTGACGGCTTTCGATAGGTCCCCATTTTTGATGAATGTTTCGATGTACTGTATGTTGCTCTTCTCGTTACTGTTTCCGGTGACTATCGGTCCCTGACATTGAATGTCTGTGTTGTTGCTTGAAGAGTCTTCAGAAAACACGCTGTCATCCTTCGGCTGCATGTGATCGCTCGGCAGAGACGACGAGCGATACTGTTTCTTGTTTCGCATAGTCTTCTCCTTCTCAGCCAATTTTGCTGTTACATCCATACTTCTGGCGCCAGTAATATTCGTTTTCTTACCCTCTAAAGCAACGACCTTTCTACTGTACGGCGGGCTTGCTAAAGCTCGCCCAAGGTAATTTTGACCTGATCCAAAGTCAACTACATGCGTGATTCTGTGAGATGTGGATGTATCAATATATGCTGCAAAATCATCAATATATTTGGCAAAATTCTCCACTTCATGGGCCTTCTTGGGCTTCATTCCTACAGTGACATGTCTTGGAAGAGAAGTGCTGGTCATTGAGCGACTGGCTGCTTTCCTCTTATCGATGGGCTTAAATTCTCGGTTGAGTGAATGCTTGCGAATGGTTTGAATGTATGCCACAAGACTCAGAGGCGGACAAATACTGCCACGCCAGGTACGCTCCAACTGGGCACCATTCGCCAATTTGTTGGGAGAAGTTATCATGCTTTTGAGGGTATCGTCATCTTCTCTCAGGAAAAGATCAAGAATGACACCCACATCATGTAGTTGGAACCATTGCCTCCATTCCGTGGGAATAATTGTATCATATAATTCGGGCTCTTTCGTCAGAAAGTCCAAAATATGGACACCACCACATAGCTTATTGAATAATTCGGAAGACGTGATGAACGAAAGCAACGACGGCACATAATCGTCTGGACTAACGAAGCAGCTGCTCAGAGGCAATGGCCGCGTATTCATCATATGTCAGTAACGTATACAATAATGCCTAGGTAGCACGTATGCAGGCTCTCTCTCCAACGATTTACTAGTCTTACCAACTATTGGGACAGAACAGGGAAGAACGACTCTCAGCTTGCAGCTCACGAAGTTCTGGAACTAGTTCGGATAGGACAGCCATCCCTATCCAAGGAGCCGAGTTCCTGGAAACACGTTTGGTATGAAACTTCTCCTTATAGACACAACGACCAAGCGCTTTAGTCGACTGTTGTATACCTTCTGAAGAGAATATAGTTCTTCCATGCGCGTAGGATTGCGCTCGAGGGGCTTCGGGGGCTACGTTGAGGTATGTGGAATCTGACAGCGCCTGATGAACAGGTACGCACAAGTTGTTCCTCGACACTAGACTTTTAGTCTGGAGGCATTGAATTTGAAATATAGACTCATAGGAGCATTATATAATCACAAGCTTTTTTACATAGATTTAACAAAGCTGCGAGACAAAAGTGCTTCCGCTAACAGATCATGCCTAAGTCGGCAATGGTGCTAATACGTCCATCTAAAGGCTTCCACTCTCCGTAAGCAGTGGTCTTTGAGCAATCACAAGGCGTAAAATATGCATACAAGCGGACCATCTTTGTCGAATATCATCATGCTGTCCTTGCGAGGTCTTTCTCCAAGTCCTCTCTCCCTACCCGTCACCATAGAACATTGATCCTATTTATTGGGGATTATCCCATACCTAGCACACACCGAAGTCAGCATGTATTCACTTGGATGAAGGACTAGGGTACTAAGACAAGCCCGTGGAGTTGAATTCGGGGAAAGAACCCGGAATCCAATTTCAGAATGAAGTCTAGAGACTTCAGGAAGATTAAGAACCATGCGAAATGATCCTAACTTACCCAGCAGTTAAAGATATAATCGGTGGCGGTGTTGTCCTCTTGAAAGAGCCCCCCTTCGATTTGACCTTGATCCTCGAATGCAGCAGTGCCCGTTGTTCCTGCGTATTTATACGTGAAGCCTCCTCCGCCTGAAGAACCTGGTGTACACCTTGACTCGGGAATCAGTATTGCTTCGTTACGAGGCAAAACAGGATGTAAGGTATATCTCGGACGTTGTCCAAGAACACAAATCCAACACCCCCTTCTACATATCTCGCCTGTGACTTCAGAGAAAGTTTCATATAGGGAAGAAAGACTTCAGAAGGTGCCTTACACTAGAGGTCTCAACATTAGCATCGCCTCGTGATAGTAATATGCAAGTAGATATGATTGTTGCGAAGTGTCTCATGACCACAAACAAGCTACCAGGTCGGGAAGAAGGGCGCGATTCGCTTACTGTTCGTTTCGATTCCCCACTTCATTAATCCGCTCGTTATGTAGAAAGGCGGTTGATTACTATCATCGGAAGGCCAACAAATACCGGGAGTTGTGAAGACGTCTGGAAAAGTCGTATTGAGAGTCGCCAACTGTTCCCCGCTGCTGTCTCCTTTGTAGACCGTCGATGACATGATCATGCTTCCTTCCTCTCCGTTCACGTAACTGGAGATGCTACATACTTCCAGTGTTGCTCCATCAGTGTCGGTGCCAACCGCTTGGCGAGCATCGATGAGAGAGGGCCGAGCATAGAGCGATGGAAGATTGGTGAGGAGGACGGGAATAGTAAGTGCTAAAGCGTATGGAGTGGAGCGCATGATGGGAAAGAGCTTGTAGGGCAAATTTTGAGAAGTGGTCGATCGTTGACGGAGCGAATGCAGCAACAGCTCCTGTGATATGATGAACAGGTCGGGGCCTCGATAGGCTTGCCAGAGATGATACGATGTTGACAGTTCTTTCACTCTCGAGGACACCTCCTCATGTACAACGTATGCGGAGAGGCGAGAGGAGCAGGGAAAACAGTCAAATCAAGCAAAAGCAGCGCTCAAAGTAACGCGACCGTAAGCACAACATCATAGCGCAGTCTCTCCGTCCAACTAAGATGTTCCACATGGCAAACAGTCAGAAACAATGTTTCACCATCGAGATAATTTGGTTGGAACTCTACGATTGGCTGTTTCCATTGATTGGGCCACCTTGCCGATCTGGCAATGGAAATTCTTGTCTTGCTAAAAGATGCCGCTTGGAGGGCAAGTGTGCTCTGCTGTGTCAACAGCGTGCCATATCTCCAAGGCGTCTCGGGAGGATGAAGAGAAAGCGGCGTAAAGCGGGCTCATTGTTCTAGCTCTCGCTAAGCCCAGCGCTAAGCTGAACATGGTTAGCAATCTCCACAGATCACATCAAGACTCTCGCGAACCTCACACTTCAAAACCAGCAGCAAACGAACTCCGTAACCAAATTGAGCTGCGAAGATGGCGACGCGCCCCACAGTCACCATAGCCTCCCATGATGGCACTCCCAGTGGGTCGACTCATCCATTGCCAGCCGTATTCAGAGCACCGATTCGCCCGGATATTGTTCAGTAAGGCGCCTCTCAGCAAATGGTTTCAATGCATTAGCAAAGACTCACAGTTGTGCAGGACAGTACACGCTGGTATGGCGAAAAATAAGAGACAGCCATATGCTGTGAGCGAAAAAGCTGGACACCAAACCTCTGCTGAGTCGTGGGGAACTGGTGCGTAAACATTCTACCAATGCACTGAATTGTGGGGCAAAAGACAATGGGTTGATAGTAGGGATTACCAGGTCGTGCTGTAGCACGTATCCCTCGTGTATCAGGTGGAGGAACACACCGTGCTGGTCAAGCTGCGTTTGGAAATATGTGTAGATCAGGTCGCATGTTCGCACCAACCAAGGTTTGGAGGAAATGGCATCAAAAGATCAATCTCGGACAGAAGTACGGCCTCCCTGGAAGATTGCACAAATCGATGCTGATTGTGTGATAGACGCTTCGCTACTACCTCTGCTCTCGCAGCATCCTCCGTCCCAGCCCTCCTACTAGCCCGTGGCCACAAGATCTCCACAGTACCTGAAGTTCCTCTTGTCGTCTCCTCGAAAGCATTTGACGGAGCTGCCATCGCCAAGACACAAGCAGCACTTAAGCTTCTCGAAGCTGTCGGCGCTGGCCCGGACGTCAGTAAAGTCTACGCATCTCGCAAGCTGCGCGCTGGAAAAGGAAAGCTCAGGGGTCGTCGTCACCGTCAACGCCGTGGACCCTTGATCGTCTACAACCCAGAAACAGATGGCAAGGAGCTCGTACGTGCGTTCCGCAATATTCCCGGCGTTGAAACCTCCTCCGTTTTTGCCCTCAACCTCCTACAGCTTGCGCCCGGTGGCCATCTTGGCCGCTTCATCGTTTGGACCTCATCTGCATTTGAAGCGCTTGACGAAATCTACGGCTCTACAACCACCCCGTCTATACTCAAAAAGGATTTCCTTCTCCCCTCAAATATTATCCACAATGCCGATATAAGCCGGCTTATCAACTCCTCCGAAGTCCAAGCTGTCGTGAGGCCACCCAAAGGAGAGGCCAAGACAAAGCGTGCAAGCGTGCAGAAGAAGAATCCACTTAAGAACAAGCAGGTGCTGCTACGGATGAACCCATACGCAAAGGCGTTTGCCGAGCACAAGCTGGGGCAGACGAAGTTGGAAGAAGGCAAGCCAGAGAGAGCTGAGGAGTCATTTGCGAAGGTCTTGCATGAGAACTGAGCGATACGATACACACAAGTCTTAGGATTTGTGGCGATTATCTGCCGGGCTTTCAGGTAGCTTACCGCAGCAGATAGATTCAAAGCCGATTGCATGCTGATTTGTGAACCACCCATACCGTATGCAATGCTTCTCTCATGCACCCCTGCCACCACAAGATAACTACGAGACTTGCTATAATAGCTTCTTCGGCCTACGTCAAGGCAATTGCATTTGAACGATAATCGCCAACGAAATAATGGGCATGCCTTCTTTTCCGTCGTTTCCGCTGGTTATGACGAAACCCTCATTAACTTGAAATATTGTGACTGTGAAGCTTTGCAAACGTGTCCAAGATCAAGAAATGCCTACAGCAGTAGTGACAGGTGCCAACAGTGGCATTGGCCATTCGTTTGCCAATATTCTCGTCAAAGAGGTAAGATCGCTAGTGCCGTTCCAGAGCTGTCTAACATGCTCTCAGGGTTACCAAGTCCACGCTCTAGATATAACAATTGGAGAAAAACTAAAGCAAAGTGGTTGCCAGACCTACAGGTGTGATCTGAGCTCAGAAAGCTCGATCAAATCCTTTGCCGAAAATTTTAGAGAGAAGCAGCTGGACCTTCTCCTAAACATTGCTGGTACTCTTTCTCTCAGCTAATTCAGGTCATGCTCTTCTCCATGACAACAACAAAAGAAAGCTTCTCATGTATTTGCTCACTCAGGTATTATGGCACCCCACGAATCGGACTCCCTCACATCCACGACAGCATCGATTCTCTCCAAAACGTTCGCTGTAAACACATCCGGGCCTCTTCTCCTGACCCAATCCCTCCTCCCAGCGCTCCTCCGCTCCCCTCATCCACGCATCGGGCTCATGTCTTCCCGCGTTGGTTCTATCTCGGACAACAGCTCTGGTGGCTCTTATGCTTACCGTGCCTCGAAGGCCGCCCTCAATAGCATTGGGAAGAGCATGGCAATGGACCTGAAAGAGAAGGGCGTTGTAGTTGTGCTGATGCATCCGGGGTATGTGAAGACGGGGCTTGACACAAGCGGGAAGACGCATCTGATGAAGGAGGCTGTGGAGGCGGATGAGGCGGCGGGGAAATTATGGCAGGTGCTGATGAGTAAGAGTATTGAGGATACGGGGACGTTCTGGCATAGGGAAGGGATGGAGTTGGCTTGGTAGACGCGAGAATGTAGCATTAAGGTTGGGGGGAATAGGAATTCCTCGAGAGTATTTGGACTGGGAAGATTTCGTTTTCTATGAGCCTGCGATTGGGCGAAGCCCATTGCGTGTTGTTGGTGAACAATTTCGGTAACAAAGCGCTGCAAAAACGAGTAGCATTTCCAACAATGAAGTTGATGGAGGAAAACGTCTTGAGGTCCACTGACTGTCAATGTTCCAGCCCAAGTTGGGATTAGCATAGAGGTCACGATGTTCGTTCCTAGGCCTATGCAGTCTCTCTCCATAGCAAGCTTTTCAGCGAGGATACATAGATCGATGAGAGCTTGTTGACTCGAAGCTGATTGACCTGCGAATGTCGGCAAATTCAAATTTCCCTAAGATCTCGAGGGCGGTAGAGTACTAGCATCTTGAGAAGGTCTCATAGCAGATGAGTTGGTCTAAGACAAAGAGGCTTCATAGATAAGACGGTAACGAATCTATGGATAGACTCTCTTCACAGAGACTCCCTACATTTCCCTGCATCATATCTTACATGATCGACTTGGAAAAGTCCTGAGTTAAGTTGCAATACCAATTTCCGAAGGTACCTTACCGGCAGACTCAGGACTAACGCAGCATCGCATGAGGCTTGACGCCATTGACTCATATCAATTTAAATCTTTCGGTTGTCTCGAGTTCTTGCTACCGCTATCTAAAGTGCTTTCACAGTGACCATCAGCTTGAAAAGGTTGAGTCCCTTAGTCTGTGCACGCTAGGACTAATTAGGAACAGTCTGTTCTAGAGTTGCTTCGACCCTCGGTCATTCTTAGACATCGTATCAGAACATGATGCTAACACAATCCTAACGTACCCAGTCCTCACCCTGATGATACAGTTGAATAGTAATGGCGCCCGCTCCGTGAACCAGTGGTACGTCTAATGAGCTTAGATTGTACCTTAACGCTGGTCCAGACTCCGCCACAAGCACGATGTTTGGTTCTAAGGATATCTTACATTTGAATCCAGCAGTACTACGACCTCCTGAACCGTGACCATCCGAGTTTCTTCTTTCTCCTTTGACTTCTTCTTTTTGCTTCTGTGATTGTCTTCTTTTCGGCTCTGGGCTTTGTCATCCAAGGAGCCAAGGATCCCCAACGCACTAGCCCTACTGATACAGACGACATCAAAAGATTACCCCATTATCAACCAAGTAACGGAAGATGATACCTGCCTTGTGCCCACGCCAAACTTGGATCAACTTCCGTGATGGGGAAATTAACGTATGTGGATAGCTAAAAGAGGAGGCATCTACAATTATAGCTTGTGCTTTGATGTGGAGCTCGACTCTCTTGGCCTCGCTCACTTCTCAGAGTTTCGAAATCCGAAGATCTCGAGGAGGGAGACGAGTTCAACAGGACCATACGCATCATTGGGGCAAGTCAACCATCTCCCCCTTCTCCGCGGAAGGCCCTTACAAGCCAATGGCACGAAGAGTAAGGAATGCAAAAATGGTGAGACGGTAGCAGATTTGGTTCAGACACCCGCAAAGTGGTGGAGTATGAGTGGTATGAATCGAGTGCGAGTCCGGTGCGGACCAGGAGGTGAATGGACGGACATACGAAGCCTGGTCGTTAAAGGGTTGGGTGGATTATCCTACAAGGGCCTACATTCCCAAAGTAACAAGGATCTGGTGCAATGATTTGTGCATGGGTCCCTGCGCATGATGCCTTACACGTGAATAAGGACAGACTCTCCACCGAGCTTACCGGCAGCAGATTTGAAGATAGCTTCCGTTGCGAAATCGCTTGGCTGGGAGGCATCTCTGCTTTGTCGTCTTAGACGCCCTGACGACTACGAAGATGTTTTTGTATTTGCTCCGTTGTTCTCTCAACCGCAGTTTTCTCCTTCAGGCAGCCTCGAGCTAAAGGCCGTGAGCAAGCTTTAAAAAAGGAATCTTGTAGTAAAGATGTGTCACCATCACCATCACCATCATTCATACATTTTACCGACTCACAATGTAACCTTCAATTGAGACAAATTAATGCCAAGCCTGCCAAGATTGAGGCTCTGCGATTTTGCCAGGTTCTGCTTCCTTCCTCGCTTTTGGCCATCCGCTTCTCCACTCCGCAAGTGCATAACCTTGTACATCAAATATATCCTTCACCAGAATGATTTGTTTGGTACACCCGAGTCATACGCCCCATCATGGTGAGATCGACACGTACTAATCTATCAGGTTGCAAGCATTGTAACCCTGGACCATGGCTGTGGGGCGGTCCGGGCCTGTGTTCCATGTTTTGGTGATGCAGGCTGCTCATAGAATTCTTACCGTGAAGAGCAATGGCTTTCCGTGAGGGAAACCCGATTAGAGATATGCAAAAATTGATTCGACGGGAACCGGCATCGAATTTTACAATGTCGGTAGGCCCTACGGCTTAATCTTCAATACTAGATAGTCGATGCCTCTTACCTTGACGCTAACCAGTATTCTTGGCATATAGCCTTTCTCTGCTCCCTTGACACATAAGGGATTATCTCATACAAAGCGGGCGGCCTAAGAATTGAAGCCGGGACTCCTGCAGATATTTGCCTTGCTACGAAAACGGTGGGGCTCTAGATATGCATGGAGTCCCAATGAGGCTCAACATTTCATATCAATGGACGCCTATCTTCTATGACGCTCGAGGAGCAGCGGCGTGACGTCCGCAAGAAATTGCGTACACCTTCACATGATGAATTTGAATATCATGACTAGGCCTCCGTTCAGTTCCAATCATCCCTGAAGCAAGTCAATAAAGCGTCATCCATACTATTTCATTATTATCCTGACTAGTTCGAGATCTCACAATAAGGACGACCACCACAACCACAAAGCTCTTCGGGGTGCGGTGCCGATTCCACAGACATGGCGACTGGATGTCCTCAACTTCCTGGCCATCCTCGATCTCATAGCTACGGGTATCCTAGCAACGCTCCTCCTGTTGTCAATACTCTTTCGCCTGCCAGTTACGAAGGTTACATTATCACTCCATCGAAGCCACGACGCGAGGACCTTAGCTCCCAGGTCCGATGGACACGTGCACGCCGAACGCGATCTGCTGCAACCGAGAAAGAATTAGAGAATGAGATCAACACAGGACGGCACACTGAATTGACTGTAGAAGAACATCTTTGGACTATTAGCGAAACCAAGCGTAATCAGGTCTTGGGACTCGTCGAGTCAAGGGAAATCGACAATCCTGGTTTCACTTATCATCTAGTCGGCCTCAAACTAGAACCTGGTTATGCTCATGAGCAGAAGTCAACTCGCAAGAACGAAGACAATTACCAAGACCTGAAGAAACGAAAGAAAAGCACCGCATCAATGCAAATTGTCCTCCAGCGAAAATCAAGACAGAGACAAGGTGTCCCTCCACTGGTAGCAAGAGCTTCTGCTCAGCACGTCACTGGCACTCCCCAAAGCACAGCCAGAGCTGGCAGCATCGCTGGGGAATTCGTGCCAAGGGTTGCCTCTGGAACGCACCTCAACACGTCCTTGCCCCAATATCTTCCCCCTCATCTTCGATATGATCAAGAATGGGTGAAAGAGACGAGTAGCGGTCCAGCGGCGCCAGCCGCTCTAAGCCAGGCTAGCCAGCTAATGCAGCCTCGACCTCCAATGACTGTCGCGCATCGACGTGAGAGTAACATACCTCAAGAACTAT
This sequence comes from Lecanoromycetidae sp. Uapishka_2, assembly GCA_035521555.1. Classification (NCBI taxonomy): domain Eukaryota; kingdom Fungi; phylum Ascomycota; class Lecanoromycetes; species Lecanoromycetidae sp. Uapishka_2. The sequence continues at coordinate 37,525 of JASZXT010000085.1, forward strand.
ATCCCTTGACCTCACCCTCGTCAAGCTCGCTAGACTCGGCGGAGTCGTCACCGCCCAAAAGAACAAAGTCAACTGTTCATCACGTCAGCAATACTACTCTGCCGACTCTCCGCTCAGGACACGGGATTGTCCAGCCGCCTAGACTCAGCATAGCTCCACCGACTCCTTGCCCATCTGCTCTGACCTTTGGAACGCACCTCCACAATCAGATCACGCCGGTTCAAGCAAATTACCAGCAGTCTCGCTCATCCCAACCTCGATCCGAGTATCCTTTTCCATCGGTCCCGCCACGGTCTTACGTCTCCAGCAGTACTCAAACTGACATTTCTATCCCCAATCCAAGCCCAAACAACAATGGAGCTATCGATAAGGACTTGGGAAGGAAAATTGGAAAATTGCCCGAGAATGAGGTTAAGTATACTGAGAATATCGTCGGAGAAGACTTGACAGCTGGCGAGGACGGCATCAGAGTCATGGAAAAATTGAACGACGGCTACAAAAGCTTGGCTGAATTATTGGAAAAAGTGCATAGCACCTCAACCAAGCATGAGAAACCTGCATGGATGAACAATTTGGTGCCAGGTCAGTATTACTTTGCCTTATTACGGAATCTCTTCGAATATCATGACTGATTGCAAAATAGTCACACCCCCAGCTATCGCGGAAAGATTTCCTGGTGTCCCCCGTCGTCGAAGTAACCCAATGTCACCAATCGTAGAGGATGCCATCGATGTTTCCGATAGCCGCACTAGTGCACCGAAGACATGTCAGATGGACAACCTGGGAGGTAGTGAGCATGAGACCGATTCATCAGCCGACAACAGAGCCGATGAAACAGGTTTCGAGAGTAGCATTCCCAAGGTGAATACCCCAGAGCCGGCTAGGAACACGGATGGAGGTAAGGATCAAGGTCGAGCAGGACTTGCCAGAAGACCCCCACCAGTTCATGGATTCATGCGCCACGAGAAGCATGAAAACCCGGACTTCAAGAGCTTGGTCCCATCCCTCCGCACCTCTGGCTCTTATGAGCGTCCAAACCCTGAATCACGGCGTGTCTCAGATGCATCCTCTGCAGAACCAGAATACTTCTCCCTCCGACCAAATGACTACGCCGAGGACAAGCCTCGAAGTCCAAACAAACGCGTCACCTTCTCACTTCCACCTTCGCCTCTGTATGGGTCAGCCAGCCACAGTACTTCGCCAGGAGACACTCCTCCCTCATCCCCACACTCACGTTCAGAAAGTCCTATTGTAAAGCTACCAACCCTACCTCATGTCGAGAAATCAGCCGCTCGACCACCTCTCCCAAGGCAGCGCAGTTCCTTCAAACATAATCCCGAGAAACTAGTCATCATCGACAGCTCTGTATGCCGGCCTCCACTTCACAGACAATCACAAAGCTCCTCCAGCTATAGCCCTAGAGAGCGCTCTCCTCCACGAGCCAAAAATAGCAACACAGCTCACCTATCCCCTGCTCCAGCGAGTTTTGTGGACCTCGAAAAGCATGACAGAGAGCAAAGGCATGGTGCTACAAAAATCAGATATGAGCACGTTTGCCCTTACGCCTCATGCAAAGGCTTGGGGTTTGGGTTGAGAGAAGACTTGAAAGACCACGAGTATTCGGTGCATAGGAAGGCTGGGCGTAGGTGATGTCGAAGTGACCTGCGGTAAAGATGGGTGCTGATCTGGCGTGAGGCTCTTCAGGCTATCTTTTATGTTGAAATTGGACCAATCTCAGGATGCTTTGCATTGTTACCTCGACCTCGGGGGTTTGAGAATGCCAAGATTGTGTATATTTGTGCCATTGAAGGCCGAGGTCAGGGCAAGGCGTTGTGCGCTGGGACTCTCTACTTTTCAGGATAGACATACTAATTCAAGACCCTTGGATGATATTGCTCTGTTCGTGGGACACATTACTACTAATCGCGAGGCGTCTTCATCGGAATATCATAGTAACCATGTATTATGGCACAAGAGCTTTCTTTGTTTGGCATTATACAAGATCCTCGTCTAGCTTTTGTCAAATACTATCTGCATGAATTGAATATTAACTAAAAACACACGTTTTGACATGTTTGCACAAGCCATCCCCTACCACGCCCCGAGCGCCTCGCTAAAAATGAAGCATACACGTGTGCATGCGTATACCGCCGACATCCCTCAACGTTCTGAATCGATATCCCAATCAAAGTTGACAGACGCCAGAACACCAATGTTCCATTCTTGCATGCTCGTTCATACACCGTCCATCCTCACCACTCACAAGTATCCCATCCATAACGCATCAGTCTGACTTAACAATTGTGGATTAACAGCCCTAGCTACCGCATCCACGACGGTTTGGTTAGCCGGTAGATTACCATCAGGTGGTCTCGCCAAACTAACGGCCTTCTTGACAACCAATTCACAGTTCGCACTTGTCTCCCTTCTCAGCACAGTAGCGTCGGAATTATTCTGTTTCTGCTGCGTGAACCAGAATATCATTTCATCTCTTACGAAGATACTCAGTTGCTGCTCGAGTTCGGACCCAGATTCGGGTTCAGTGAGGCAGCGTGCGATAGCCATCAAAGCAGCGGAGAAGAGACCTTCGGTTGCGAGTGGGCCCATGAGGGTTTGGAGGTTGGGTGTTAAGCGGAAGGGAACCGGTTCGGGATTATGAAAAATGGGGCGGCCAGAGACCATGGCTGGGATGAGCTCGGAACCCCAAACGTTGCCTGTGGAGCGCGAGATGGAGAGTTTGTGAGGGAAGCGGGCAGACATATGCATTATGTATGTCATGAACGTGAGCGTCGCTAATTGGTACGAGAATTGCTTTCGGAAGAGGAAGAAGTCTGCGAAGGATGGGTAGGTGGCTTGGAAGTAGTGTAAGGCAATTGTTTGTGGGACCCATTTCTGGCGGATCGCGGTAAAAATCTCTGTGCGGACGGCGGCATGGCTGGATGGATCGGCGCTGGCTGTTGGGGCAGTGCGCAGACGCTCCATCGTGAAGAGTATGGGATCATCTTTGTTGATGCCGGTGCGACGGCAGTGGTCTTCGTAGACACCTTGAAGGGAGATGTAGGATGCGTCGTCTTGGACTAGGCGGAGAGAGGGCGCAAGGGGAATCATGAGGGGGAGGTAGAAGTTCAGATTGCGGCGGCGGGACTCTTTGCGCTTGGCAAGGGTACCATTGAAGATTCGGAAAAGTTGAAGAATACGCTCTTCACGCCGGCTGTGTCGAGCTGCTGGGTGCTGAACAGCAAATGGATGCACGCTACCGTCGTGGCCTCGGATCTTCAGACGTCGATGCGAAAAGCCGACAGTCCTCACAAGGTCGACATTAGGCAGGAACCTCTCGATCTTGACAAAGTCGCTGTTTTTATCGCGATGCTGTAGGTACTGCCCAGGCACCTCTACGTCGTGGAATTTAGCGAATCTGAATTCGCTAAGTGGGAAGCTGTAACTTTCCAAATTGGCAGTGTGGGTTCGTCGGTCGAGCTTCTCCTCGAATTTGTCTCTCCAATTGCGTAACTTGTAGATGTATTCGTACATAGTTGGCTTCTGCCCTACGAAGTCTTCCTCGAACGAGGCTCGAATGTGTGGTGGGAGAATGGTCTCCGCGAACTTCTTGATGTTCGACTCGGTGGCGATAGGGAGGCCGTGGCCTTGAGCAAAAGCAACTGCGTTACGTCCAATATACTGGAATTTGTCAGCGAATTGATTATTGTGTGTTTTGGGGGGCTTCTGATCACATACAGACAAGCCGTCATTGAGGAGTGCCACAATGAGACGGTACGCATCCTCATCTGGAGGGCATTTGAAATGCTTCTGCACTTGATCGACCATCGTCTCCATTGAGAGGGCGAGGAGGGGGAACCCAGTCTTCACTATCGTCATGATCTCTTCCGAATACTCCCAGGGCTTCTTGACCGGTGGTCCAGCTTCTCCGTCAGCAGCGGGTTGAGAGTCTGCATTAGCCTCAATCTTGGGAGCCTCGCCGTTGGTGACAGTGTTTGGTTGCGGTTCACCATTTGAGGTCCCCGGCCTCGAGGAACTGCCTTGACGCTCTCCGTTCCGCTCGGGAGAGCCTTGTTTGACGCTCGGCGACTGTTGCTTGGCTCGGTTGAGCTTCTCTTGCTTCGCATCCTGCTGCTTCTTGATAGCTAGCATGTCTTCACGAGTTGTTCTCAGGAGAAAGTACAAGGATTGAGGGAAAATCTTTGCAATTCTATGCAACACATTACGTGTAAGTCTAGCTTCGCGGTGATTTAGACTCGTCAATAATTGAGGTATAAATGTTATCCAATACCAGGTTGGTGTTTCGCCCTTGAAGTCTTCGAAGGCTTGTGAGATCTGATTGTCTCCCGTGTCAATAGACAGAAGCCATAAGATACGGCTCAGCAGCTTGCGCGATTTGGCGTTCTTGAACAGACCCGCGGCTTCCAGGTAGCAACTCACAGCTGCAGCGGCACTCTCCATGTTGTCAGGGTCTTCTTTGAATCTCATATCGTTGTAGTATCCCCACTCAGCCCATGCTTTCGGTAATCGAATGTCATAGTAGAGCGCAGTACCAAATGCATCATTTGCTTCCTCTTTCTTATTCAACTTAGCGAGAAACATGCCCTTCAGCGTAAAGAACTCAGCTTTCTGTTGCTGACCGAAGTAATTAAGGTTAGTATTGTTAATGACATCTAACCCACTGTTAAGCTCATCACGGTTTTGATAGTGGCATTTCGCTTGCTCTCGCAACTTCAAGAACGCTTCTTGTATTTCAATATTGGGCAGAGTGTATATTTTGCCGAGCTGGGCGATGCAGACCTCGGGTAGTTGGTGCTTTCGTGCGACATGCGCAAAGCGGTTGATGATCCAGGCAGTCTCATGGAAGCCTCGATATGCATATGAATTGCCTGTAGCGTTGTTCTGTTGCGGCCCGAGCAGGCCGAGGTAGGTGTTGTTGATTAGCCCAAAAATGTGCTGCCGCCATGTCACCAAATCTTGCCAGGCATTGATATCATCCCACACGTTGGGGAGGCGATCCCGCCATGTTCCCAGGAGAAGCTTCAGCTCTTGAGACTTCGCGTCAAGGTTTTGCTGGGTCGTCTGAGAGAGACTAATGCAGATGACGTTGGCATCGTGGAGCTCCACTAATTGCTGGAAGTTTTGTAAAATTGGAACATGAGCATTGGTGATTCGCTTTGGGAGTTGATGCCATTTGCGAATGGAAAGTTGGATCGATTCGTCACAGATTTGGCTGAATGCTTGGTGAGACTCTTGCTTCTCGTGAAATTTGAGCAGTGACATGAAGGCTTGGAAGAAGGTCCTTCGTGGTGTCGGTGCGTCAGATACAGCCTTGATGATTGAGGTCAGCTGCTCCATGTTATCTTGACCTTTCCAGCTCTCAAGTATCCTCCAGGAAGATTCTAGTAGTAAGTCGTTGAAGTTTTCGTGTTTGGCAAAGTCACTCAAGATCTCCCACTGTTGCAACTTCTGCGCGCACAGAACCCAATGATCCTCCCAGAGCATATATTCACCCTGAGAGTAGGGTACTGCTCCTGTACGGGCTCTGATCTGGGCAGCCTCATATAATTGCTGCGCCTTGTCCCACATGCCATTCTGCTCGTATGATAGGCCTGCATTTGTCTCCACAAACTTACATCGCCGTCGCCAGGTTCCATAGAAGAAATCATCCTCCTGTAGTCCAGCATAGATCTCTACGAGCGCATCTAGATTACTCTCGCGAACGAGCGGAGTATCGATGATAGGCGTCATCACTTGATCCTCCAGTGAGGTTGCCGCTGTATACCATGCATCGTATGTTCGGCTCAGAAATTTCATCACATGAGGAGGCACCTTGCATATTGGTTTAGCTCGGACGCTTCCTTCTAGTAAAGCTTGGATCACGTTGGGTCGTCGATCGACCTGCCGCTGATGGTAATCTTTGGTGAGCAGAGTGACCATGCCCTTTTCAAGCTCACTTCGGTCATCTCGTGATAATAATGACCAGCACAAGGGAAACAAGCCAACCCATACCTCATAAGCAACGTCGCTATTGGTGTGTTGTAGCTGACAAAGTGGCTCAAGAATGTCACGAGCTCGTACGTCCCCTAAATCAGCATAGAAGCGGCGGTGTTTTGCCATGAAGTCATCATATTTATCATCGAGCATTAGACTGTCTTTTCGAGGGTCGTTGCTCGAGATCCCAAAGACCTGAGCCGGGGACTTCATTGTAAAATCCTCTGAGTGCAGTTGGATTGTGGTACTCATGTCGACGGCCCCAAAAATCAATTGGATAGCTTGGCTGAGCCAAAAGCTCTCAGCCAAGGTATCCCAATTCTGAGATGTCAAGACGTAGATGAGTCGGGCACTTGCAGTCTTCGTAAGACTTCGGTCGAAGATGGTCATGAACCGATTACGCATGTCGACGTCTTGAGCGCGAGTACCGACTAAGAACGCATGCTCCAGTCGAACCGTTAGCTCTGTTCTCGTGATCTTGGGATCTTCATAAATTCGTATGACTAGGTCAAGGAACTTGTGCAGTAGGGTTGGATCTGAACGAGTCTCAAAGCACAACATCTTATGCAGTACCGCAGTCTTCTCCTTCAAGGTTGGCCACGGGTCGTTCGAGTCGAAGATCCAAGTCTCCACCATTTGTAAGATGCGCTCACAAAGCTTTATGTTTTGTGATCGCTCCACCAGCGATGCCAGTACACTTAGGAAGGGTCGCCTCTGGTCGCCAAGAGTAGCGAGTCTTGATGAAATGATCCAAATACTCTTCAGGATCAATTGAGTTGACAATTCCATTTCGCGTTCGTCCAGCACGCCGCCGGGCGGAGCTTCTCCTGGCCGCATTGCCGCTTGCAAGCCAGGGACGACAGGTGGCGCGACTTGATCCTTGGCTTGCTTCGTAGACAGCGCACGCATGATCTGTGGAATGTGGGTCTCAATCTCCTTGGGTTTGACCCGTGCTATGGTTTCGAAGATATTGATGCTCGCCACCAGGTTACTGTCACTCATCGTCGCAGTTGCCACTGACGAAATAAAGCTCATAAAGTCTTTGGCCGGTGTGTCAATTTCCATGTCATCTTCCTCTCGAGTCTCTTCTGGCAACGCCTCAAGAATTCGTGCCATCATAGGTCGTATGGTACGTCCACCGTCGAGGTCTTTATCGCTGGTGTGTAGGCAGTCCTGGATCTCTGGAACGTCCATACGGCATGGCTTCTCTAGTAATTTTTGTATAAGTGGCAGCTGCGAGACAACCCAAGCGTCCGATTTCATGCTGAGTACTACTCGTACAATCTGCAGCGTGTTGACAATACTTGTGGCTGTCTTTTCGTCGCCCTTGTCAGTTTTGTCGGATGCAAGGATCAATTCCGACGTTTTTGGGAACAAGTCGACGTCCAGATCAGACCAGTAATCAGGGCAAAGTAAATCGTGGAAGAGACCAATAGCTTTTTTGCACATCTCATTGGGAGGCAAGGGAATCTGCGGAGTCTGTGAATGAAGCTCTCTTAACCTCACGCTCGGCACAGGATAACGTTCTGGCAGCATACTGATGAATTGAGTTAGGTACTTGACAAGCGTGTTTTTGAGATGTATTGGGACGATGTAGTCAGGCCGGTCCTTTGCAGATGGCGGGCCCAAGCTAGGTACTGGCGAGTCGGAGTTGCCTTCTTGGTCCACTTTGCGTTTCTTCGAAGGTGAAGAATTTGAGAGTGAGGAACCAGGACGGTCTGCTAGACTACTGTGGACACGTCGATCTTCCCAGCCTAGAATCATCTGAATCAGGTTGAGGACCAATTTCTTGTGTTCGTTGGAAGGATTAGGGAGCTGTGCAATCTTTGACAGAGAAGGTATAATGGTGGGTATGAAATGCTCCCTAGCCTCGTAGAACAAGCTTGGGTGGCGGACCATGAACTGAAAGATGCTGATTAACTGCTGAAGGTTGGAGCTTTCCTCCGACAAAATTCGTTTCGGCCACCGCGCCCATGATGGGTACTGGGGATCCGCCTGTTCCTTGAGGCGTCTGGGAAGTACAGGAGCTATCAAATCAAGCGCTTGGACTACCAGTGCGCGACCTTCATTCTGATGCGCTTTCAAACAAGCCACGTAAATTTGATGGATGATCTTCGGAGGAGTCTCAAATTGAGAGATGAAGAAACCGACGAGCACGTAAGCAGCATGCTTATTGATGATATCCTCAAGTCGTATATATGTCCAACCAAACTTGATGATATCTTTCCGGGCTTCAGAGACCAGGTTGTGATGCCATTTTAATAACAAAGCCGACATTTGGAGCAGCTCCAGACGCGAGTGATCGGCACCTGATTGGTTGTTCTCCTCGGTGACATCCAGCAGCTGGGGCTTCCATATCTTGTTGTGGATTGCGTCTACAATGCTCTTGTCAATAAGACGAGGCGAGGAAGCTATCTTCGGGTCCACTGATAGGCCCCGCATGGTATCCATAGAGAAGATAGGATTTACAAGGTTCCTAAATGCGAAGGTCTTGGTTCTCTGTGAGGACCCGCGGATGCTGTACAGGTCCAGGCATCGAATGACAAGGCTTCGCCAATAATCAACAGAGTCGCTCGAGACAATGTGCTTGTATATGTGCTTAAAGAGCGATGGGTGTTCTCTAATCTCCTCAGAGGTCAAGGCATCGATCAGCTGAAACAGGAAATCAAAATCCTTCGGGGCAAGTTCCAACATCTTTGTGAATATCCACATCAGCTGCTCTGAGGCTTGGTCAGCGCCAAGACGTAGGCCTTGCTCAATTGTGTCCAAATTTCGCTTCTTATTGAGATCTTTCCCTGCCTTCATCAATGTTTGACGAAATAGGCTCTGGTCAGCGAGCCAAGATGTTTTGTGCATGCAAATCGAATGAATGGCGTGGATCGCGTTAATGGACGCAGCATCCTTCTTTTCTGGCTCTTCCAAGTCGAATGACGCCTTCGTGAGTCCATTAATGTCTGCGCTAAGAGTTTCGCGCAATGGCCCACTACGGTCAGAACCAAGCAGCTGCGCAAAGAATCTACCATATCTCATGTCCGATAGTCTTTCCGAGAAGTAGTCCCATGCTTCTTTCGGATAGCGATTGATATATTTGAGCAATGGTTCTCGAAAAGGGCTGAAATGGGTTCTTCGGAGAGACTTCTCAAGATCAAGCACCCGTTCAATTAGCTCGCCCATGAAGAGAGCTGCTGTCGATGGAAGTAGGTGGAAGATGTTCAAGGTAGCCAGCACGATCTTCATCTGTGGATTCTGCTCGATCAAGGAAAATGAGGACTTTTGGAGGACTGAAGCATCCGCAATAATAGACATATGAGCAAGAAGCCGTTCGCCGATCTCTGTCTTGAAGTAGTTCGTGAGAAGGGCTAACAGCCTAGCCAGCCCGTCTAGGCCTGCCACACTAAGCTTTTTAGGGTCTTGTAGGTTCATGAGAATTGGTCGTAGGCCGTTTTGCAGGAGATCCTTAGGTAGCTTATTCGTCTGTGAGAGAACACCTTTCAAGCCTGAGTTGGCTGCTTCTATGACTTCGGGCGAAGGGGAATATAGAGACTTGAAAAAAATTCCGATGATGCGACTCCGTACATTCTGTTGCTGGTTCTGGCCTGCAAATTCTGAAAATCCCACTGCGAGGGAAAGAAGCTTGATACAGGAGACTCGAAGGTCTCGAAGATGTTCTGCGTTCTTGTATTCGTTTGACTTTGCTACGAGGAGATCATCCTCTGCTTCCGACAATGCCATGGCCTCAGTCAGTAGCCGATTCAAATTCTCGCTGAAATCAATGAGATTTCGATTGAGATGCAAGCAATATGATACTGCGTCGAGGTAGCCGATTTGAGTCTCAAAGCGAAGAGCTCTAAGCGGCTTCATGTAGATCGGCTGCAGAAGTCTGTCCTTAACAGAGGCTATGAGCTCGTGTACATCAGTGCCAATTGTGTCAGCCAGTGTCTCAAGGGCCTTGCGAGCCGCTTGACGAACGCTCTTTTTGCTGTGCATAAGCTCTGGGACGAAAAAGACACACAGTTGCATGAGCTTTTTATGTGAGTCATCGTCTTTGGAAGGGTCAAGATTCTCTTTTGTAAGGTTCTTATTGCACTTCCGCAGCAACGATTCCATGGACTTTGATGCTTGAACACTCGTGGTGGTGGGCAAATCGGGGGGCATGTCTTTGATGATGTACATAAGCGCTCTCAGGAAATCGAGCTGTCTTACCGCTATCCAATCGACACCTAGGTCTACTCTGGTTGCGAGTAGGTTAACTCCAAGGCCTCCTCCGGCTTTGACGTACCAGTTCTCCTCGTAGCACTTATGTGTAAAAGTCTTGGCCAAGTGTTCGAAGAAAGGTAGACACTGGACATTATCCAAAGAACCCAAGATGGTTACCGCGGCATCGTAGACGGTCCTTATACAGTATTCTGCGGTCTCCCTGACGGATGGCTTGTCTGAAGACAGTTCTTCGGCGATCGCATCCGCTAGCACAACGCTATCAAGGCATAGAGGTCCTTCCCCGGAGTTGACATCAAAGCTCTTCCGAGATTGCTTCGCGTAAGCCAGAGCCCTGCCGATTTCCAGGATAGCGAAATGGCGACAAACATCCGCAAGCAAAGCAGAAGCCATACCTTCGAGCTCGGGTATCGTCTTTGCAAGTATGTTGGCTTTCAAAAGTTTCTTGAGTGTCACCTGCTGAGAGTCCCTCTTCGGAATCGACTTCTCGCGATCGGCCATTTGTAGAACATCTGGAATTGCGTCGTACCTCTTCTCAAGCAAGTCGCTGGCTTGTAGCCGCACAAGCTGCGCAAAGTCGTCTGGAAGGCTATCGAAGCCAATGTGTATCTTCAGCTGTGCGCTGATCAATCTGAATGCTTGCTGCTTATAAAAAGGATCTGCTTTCTTCTGAGCAGGAGCCTTGGGCATCTCTGATAGCTTAGCAATGGCAAGATCAACCCCAATGCCCGCTGGAAAAGGCCGGTCACGATTTGATCCAATCAGTCTGATATCAAAGCTACAAGGGTCATCTGCAAACTGCTTGAAGTCAAGGTTTGGGGGACCATGAAGAAATTTGCGATTTCGACCACCGAGCTTACCTAGAATGCGCATTGTGGTATGGGCGTGAAAATGACTGTAAGGGTTTGGCTTTAGATGGTCCCATAACGCCATCATAAGCTCATCGATGACAGGTGCCATGATAGGATCCAAATATTCGGCAGTAAGATTGTCAACGCAAAGTTCCAATGTTCGCAATCCTTGACCAACGAGATCTGAACCAGCCCTCAAAGCTACAACGAGTGGGCTCATAAGAAAGCTTAGATGCGGTAGCAGGTTGCTCAATCGAGCCGGGACTGTCAAGCAGAGCTCCACGTACAGATCGCGTTCTTGGGGTTTCCTCGCAGCCATCAGTAGGTTGTTCAAGACCTCAAGTAACATTTCCAGCAATGGAAGGATTTCCTTGTAGAGAAGTTCAAACCGTCCACCACCAATGCTTCTGAAAAGTGATCTTAAAAGATAGAAATAATTCATTGGTTCTTCAGCTGATGTCGAGAGCTGGATCGATTGGGTGACAATCCTCGTGACGTGAGGGAGCAGGACTTGCTCGTTCTGCTGATTGAACAGTGTCACCGCCATGAATGACAGCTTGAATAGCCTTAAGAGAATCGACGATTTCCTTATGTCTGAGGTGCCAACTTCCCCGATACGATCCATCAGGAATTGAAGAAGCATACCAGCAAACGCTGGTGATGTTGCCTCGCTAGCCAGGAAGAATTGTGGAACATGGAGAAGAGCTGGATGCTCAAACATCATATCGTACAGCTTTGGTATCTCCGAATGGAAGACTTCATGGAACGTTGCAGGGTCGATGCTATGGAAAACCGTAGCAAATGTCTCGAGCAGGTCTTTCTCCTCTTTGTCGCCTTGCACACCATAATTGTTATTGAGGTACTCCACTGGAGAAGAGTAGTTGGTCTCTGCGAAAGGCTTCTCCAAGCTATAATAACGGAAAACGCGGGCGCCTTGCCGAAATAACTTTTTGATAACCTCAACCTCTTCCGCGTTGTATCCGTGAGACACCTCTGACCAGTTGGCCGGTGTGTTTGAAGCATCGAGAAGTGGTGGCTCAGGGTTACACTGTTTGAGCTGGAAGAACATTCCTTTGAGGCCAGTCAGAAGGTTCTTGAACAGAAATTTGTTGTCTTCTACAGGATTGGCACCGCGGTCTTTAGGGTTTGACATCTTGATCGGCGTTGCTGTGAAAATGTCCACCTCGTCCCAATCTGGCTGTACTTCTGAATCTGCTAAATGATCTTCGGGTGTCGCATCTATAGACTGTTGATCGCAGTCCTTAGAAAGCTTCACCGAATTCTCGTATTGATGATTCATGTCGGCAAACTTATCACCTATCGCGCTCAAAATCATGATCAGGAAATGACGGGCATCTTTTTTGTCTTGGATACCTGCAATGCTATCTGCTAAATTGAGAAGCAGCTTTGCGCTCATGGTTTGGAAACTTGTACCAGGAAAGCTGTCATGTAGATTTTTGGAGAACACGTTGACCGTTTTACGAATCTGATCCTTTGTGAGATCTGATCGAATGTGGTGGATGAGATCCGCAAGTAGGCTGTATGCAAGAGGTCGCATCGACTCGTACACCGTGAGACCATCACCAATCAACGTTCGTTCATCAAGCAGATCGTCGAGCTTCGGCAAAAAGATTGTTCGGAAGTTGAAGTTAATAGTATGCCGTATTGCTACTAGTAGCTCCTTCCTGGTAGAAGACTTCTCACTTGGACAATCTCGAAGTAACCTTATCACAATGTCGGGTAGGATTTGTAGAAAGTCTTGCAACTGTTGGACATAAACCCTTAGAAGGTAAGCAAGAAAGCTCATCATCTTGACCTGAGCAGTAATAAGCTCCCCAAAAGCGCTCCTGTTCTTAATGTCTTTACAGACGCCAGTGAATATATCGCCTCGTTGAGTAGCCTCATCATGAGCTCGCCGTTGAGGACTAGCTTCAAGTCTGAGAACATCTTTGATTGCTGGAACAAACTTCTTGACGTTGACGGCGACGATCCCGCGATGAGCCTGGAAAAGCGATACCACGATGATGGGACACTCAGCGAAGACTTTGAAAGACTTCATCCCTGGAAGTAGATGACGAGCGGTGTTCTCGAGCCCAAGATCTGAGGCAACGGACGCTGCTGGTGACCCTGGCCGTGGAGACTGGAACGATTGTGGGTTACTTGGAGTTGTACCGGTCGACACTCCTTGTGCGGGGCCGTCAAAGGTGTCTTTTACGACCTGGTCCATCGCCTGGAACATCTCCAATATAAGGTCCAGGAATGGTTGCACCATTCCAGCAGTTGCTTCGGGTTGATGCCGCTCTAGATCCATGATAGTTTTCATGCACAGAATAACATTGTCCTCATTCTCGGTCCTGATCAAGCTCATCAAAAGCTCCACAATCTGGACAGCGTGATTTTTGAGGCTTTCGTTGAAGCTCGAGCTCATAGGAAGGCGATGAAGGATCTCTAGGACGCAATTACGCACTCTCTGCAATACCGAACGTCAGTCTCCTCAATACACCAATGTTGAGATGGGTGGAGTCCTTACATGCTCGACTGACGCGCTCATGAATGCTGGTGCGCCTTCGAGCAGCTTCTTGAAGACGGGCATGAGCTTATCGAGGAAATTCGAGTAATTTTGTGGCGTACACATGAGATCGATGTTGTCCCTCAGCTCTGTTGCAAGATGAAACTTCTTCTGGAGGTCTGAGAAAAAGATTAGCAGAGTCTTCTACCAAGAAGCCAGTTTGAGGCTAAGAAACCCCAGCAGAAAATATGGCACATACCCAAAGCCGGATCCCCAAGCCTCACGGCGAAGGCATCCGTATTTTTCTCCGCCATGATGATCCGTATCGTGGATCGTGTGCCCTTCGCACTGGCAAAAGCGGTGGGAAGCTCAGCAGCGCCTTATGGAGGCAGCGTCCACTTGGCGTCCCTCATTTACCCAGCACTCATACCAGGGCTCCCACATGGATGGATCGTTTAGAAGCGAGATTTTGGTAGCTTTTGATGATGATCGTGGTTCCAAGAACGTAAGAGAATATACCCTAGAAGCATGGCATCCAAAGTCGTAGGAATTGTGACAGTTGATGGGCTGGTTTTGTAAGATGATCGTGGGGCTTTTCTGAGCTTGGGCTATTTCTTGATAGAACTTCAGAGCGACGGGGCACGCTCTTCACCTAAGCATATGCGCGCCAAGACGGGTAGAGCCGTGGTCCCACCAATGAAAACCCTGCTTGGTACCTAAGCGAGCTTAGCTCGCTTAGCATAGCTCATCCGCCGCAAAAACATTGCTCCTAGCGCACATCCTAGTGTCTTGATACCTATGATACTAATTATTGATACGATATGTCGTTAACGACCTTTTCTTTCGCAAATTTGCCCTTGTTCTCGGAGCTGAAGTTGACAACGTTTCCTATGTTTTCGTTGTACAACTTCTCCCTCCAAACTTGCATAGTCATTGCTTTAGCACTTCATCGAGTGGGATGCAAATTGTCCATTCCAGCGTACGATGTACACTGTGCGTCCCTGCCGGCGACCCTCGTGGCCCGTTTTAATTCTTGAACACGCTCAGAGGAGAATACGTGCGGAGGTCGATTTTCGACAGGGTGCAAAAGGAAGCAGTGATTGCATTCACATACCCAATGGTATCATGGCCTTATATCACCCCTAACACTCGCTTTGACTTCAACTTTGTCCAGAGACTGGCACTAGAATGACTCATTCTTTCTCTACTTCAGCTTGTCTACTGTTGGCCTCGAATTCCGCACCATGCACGCTTAATTAAGCCTCTCGATACTCGGACTGGTCAAGCCGATACTGAGAATGCAACTTTTCTTTTCGATTCACTGCGGGCAATTTGAATTCTTTTTAGCTCTCACTCTCAGTCCCTGCCCTGTCTCAATTATTGGTGATTCTATCTGCTTTTGTAAGCTCACCGCTTGAGGCAACATTGGCCTTCGACCTGGCATACTCGACGTCCCATGGCTTTGCTAATAACGCTGAATACAAATGTACCCATGGTTACAAGCCCACTCAGGTCTCACAATGAATTTGTTCGTCTCCTCCTCCTCCTCCTCCTCCTCCTGCTGTTGCTCGTCCCGTAGATTGCACCGGTTCGGCATGTTCAAGAAATATCAGTATCGTGTATAGCATCCGCGGCAACAGAGCCTTATCCACAGGCAGAAGGGAACCCTATGGATTTTGAGGGACGCTAACATGAAGACATGGAGTAGTTCGCCCTAATAAACAGCGTCTCTTACCACTGAACACGAAGTCTTTGGCGGAGATATACAATTTTGAGGTCTTTTCCTGTTGAGGCTAGATCTAGCAGATGCCGCACTGACGACAATGAAACGGACTTTTCGGATCATTGACCTATCTCTGTTCCGAGTAACCTTTATTTGCACATGTAAATGGTAAAGGTCGGTCATGATGCTGTACCTAAACAGAGCTTCAATTGTGGATATCTTTGCTGTTTCGAGATTGACTCCCGAACCCACTAACCCGTCCAGTCGATACTCGCGAAGTAAGGTAAGGTATTTCGGTGATTTCAATGACCTGCATGGTGATAATAGTCACTTGGTGTGTGATTTACTCATATGACAAATCTTCATCAATTCTATGTCCTTATTGTTTGCCTTCAACTTCCTATAGCTGAGCGTCATCTATTTCCATCCCGTCACCAATGCTCTCAGCTATTTCACTACCATCGTTCAACCGTCCCAGCTCTGCCCCAGCCTCCGTGAGTCTCGGATCGATCATCTGAATCATTGGGTCTATGGGTACATCGATATCATCCTCGTCTACCTCGCTCTCCTCTTCGCCCTCGTCCTCTTCATGCTCTTCCTCGTCTCTTCTTAAGTCTTCTCTATCATCGTCTACCTCGCTCTCCCCTTCGCCCTCGTCCTTTTCATGCTCTTCATCATCTCTTCCCAAATCTTCTCTATCCTCGTTCTCCTCTTCCTCATAGTCTTGAACTTGCTTCGCCGCCTCTTGCGCATCGAACAAGGGATTCGACAGAGAAGCCGCTCGAATTGAAGTTGCCAGGCTGACCTCTAGAGATGTTGCTTCTTTAGGCAAAGTAGCTTTGGATTTGTCGCGCCGTGTGATAACGTCGGGCATCTCGCGAGCTACTTTGGTATATGAAGCATCTTTTGGTGGCCTGCCCTCGAGAATATCGGAGATTTTATGTTTCATGAAAATCTTAGCCTTTGCCCAAGTGCCGTTGTGGTACCAGCCGTCGCTTTGAATCTAGGTGTCCTTTAGCAGAAGTCCGTAGACCGGCAGCAAAGCTTACATCGCATTCTGTCCTGAGATTGGTAGTGGCTAGTAGGTCTTTCATAAAAGGATCCGTAATGTCGCACACTTGCCACACTTTCCCGTCCTTGCTGACAGTCTGACCATCAAAGAGATGGCTTTCCTTCTTCTTCTTCACGGCTTCTGTAACCACTGCAGGATTGTTCTTGATTCTGACCCATTTTGCACGATTGTCTTTGGGCTCCTTTTCTAGCATGAACATCATCGTCTGATACTTTCTACATTCAGGGTCCTTGCGTGGATCGACACCAAACTTGACGATGCCATCACGCCACGGACCTGAAGCGAACATGTATCCGACATACTGGTATATGTGCTTTGCCATGTTCTGCCCTAGTCTCTCCCAGTCATTTCCGGGTATCGAGTTCATCAAGGCCCTTCGAGTGAAGATCGGCCTGTCTTCCATAAGTCGGGTCGCACTACCGATCAGGCGTTGCAGTGCTAATGGTAAAGTCTCAACTGGTGGAATATCCGCAGGACCATTGGGAACCTGGGCGACGTCGAATGGCACAGGCTGATTCCAAATCTTAGGCGCTGCGTGGATATTGATGGTTGTGGTATTGCCCAATTCATCGACTACCTGTTTTACCGATGGATTCTGGCGGTATGAATAATTGAATGGGAGGGGCAAATGACTATATCGGGGTGGTGGTACGATCTCCGTGTTTGGCTTGACTCCTTTACTCTCGTCGAACGTGAACGCTTTCATTTTCTCATAGTCAAACGGCAAAATGTGCTCGTGCACTTTTTGCATGAAGGGTTTATTGGTCGTAGAGAATACAAAATCAGGCATGCCTCGAAAGCGATGAGTACTATCAATGGTTCCAAGAGGCTGTACTTGATACTTTGCTGGATTATCACGCATTCCGCCAACCAAAGACTGTGTATCTTCACCCAAACTTACGTGGTCCTTTTGTTGTACTTTGGTTGGATGCTTTCCATTTTCGTCAGCCTCAATAAAGGGACCTTGTGAGCCTCTCTTGCGCTTTAAGCCGGTCTTCTTGGGTACCGTCACTTTGAGGACGATGTTTTTAGTGGTGACATTTATGGATGGGATTGACTTCGAAGTTCGATCCCCTGGTCTTAAATATAGATGTCCTGTTACGTCGTTGCTTTCTCGAATCAACTAAATTCCAGTCAGGTAGATTTCCTGGAATCGAAGTAAATGACGGACGGCTTGCAGTCTGGTCGGTCCCCCAAGAAGATCCAAACCCTTGTCAACATTTTGGACTATGCATGGATGCTCTATGCTCACGAAAGTCTTTCCCGGAATCTTGTGCCACGGAGCATAAAAGGCGGATGTACTTGATTTGACGCCATTTCCGAGCCGGTGCGGTCCATTATCATGGCCCATCACCGATGTCGAGTTTCATTGAATAGCAGACCTTTGCATCAAAGGAAAGAAACTTGGAATTTATGACAGAAAGACTTAAGATAGTCAAACGCAGGCTGGTATGTAAGCCTAATGTAGTACTCAAGTCAAATAGTTTATGAGGTCGGAAGTAGTACCGCAGCAAATTTCTTGCTGTGTTCTGTGGTATCTGGTCCTGCACTGCCAAACGCCAGCTTCAAAGCTATGTGTAGACTGTGATTGTACGGCTTCGCAAATTGATAGCCAACAGTCCTTTGACTGTAGGCTTAGGCAAGAACGAGTACATTATATTGTGTAACGCTAAGTCTTCCCGTAGGAGACGCGCCCCGCAGCTATATTAGGACTAGCTCCAGAACACTCTGCTCCACTGCTCGCTTGGCCGTAGACGCCTCTAGATACATCGAGGACAGCAATCAACAGACGGAACGGGGATCTTTGACTTCGCAATTGACTATTTCCTTACAATTCACTCTCAAGATTCGATGTCATCTTCTCGACGTGCGGCAACTGTCTAGCCGCATGGTCAGACGCTGTCCAAAAAAAGAGGCTCAAGCCACGAGCAACACGAACGACTACTCGCCTTCCAGCGCCCACTTAACCACCCATACGATGCTTCCTTAGAGCTTGCCGCGAACATCAAAGCTTGCTTCCACAAAGAACGCATCACGGATCTGGCAAGAAGTCAATAGAACGGGAATCACAGCGCCAAGCACTTTGGGACCTACGGCCGAGTTGTACAACAGACTCCCTTCGATTTGTACACTACCTAGTACCGGTGTTCATACCTCAGCAAGATCCTTAGGGGGTTGTAATGATGAAGAACTTTAAGAACAGAGTAGTATGTATCCCTCACCTCGCTCGCACTTCTTCTTCTCGATCTGCCCTGTCCTTTTTTGCATACTCACGATTCGGTTGATTTAATCAGCAATCACAGCTTTCGCGAAGCGCGAACAAAGATCCTAGCGGCAAAAAGAGCAATAAGAAGGATGGCAACTCTGGAACGGCGTCGCCCTCCCCCAGCACAGCCTCGACTCTCGTCCCCGTAGGAAGCACCCATTCCCCTAGTACCTCGAATCAAGGCACCCCCACCTCATCGACAACAGCCGTCAATGATACAAGAAATAAACCGTTACCCCCTGGCGAGAACGGTCCTTCTCGAGGTTCGCATAATAATCCCACTCATGCGTCACCTCTTGGAACGCCTAATGGCCCACCTACCGCAGGACCATTCGTCCCTTCGCAGGGTGGACTCGGAGGAATGGGAGGGCCAGGGGGACCAGGAGGTCCAGGCACGCCCACAAGATCAGGACATGGTGTAGTACCAGGTGTGGTGATAAGTCCAAGCACAGGCAATGCGCCGGTAAGTCACACCGCTTGCTTATTCCCATGAACTTGGGTCCGCTGCATCTCAATTCTAAAATCGTATTCCGTGATTTTCAATTGACCCTGCTCCTAGCACATTCCCCCCCCTGGCGCTGCGGAAACTATGCCTGGAGATCTGGCCCCCCCAGGACGAGGACAAAAGTCAGGCGCCTTCGATCGCTTGACATCAACGCCAAAGGATGTCATGCCAGATGGCATCAGAACGCCAAAAAGACAAAATTCTTCCAGGTTTGACATATCAGACCAGCGACAGCGAGAGCTCGAAAAGTTGCCCGGCTTCCACGAGGTACCTCCAAATCGGCGGCAAGAGCTCTTCATGCAAAAAATTGACCAGTGTAACATCATTTTCGATTTCAATGATGCTAGTGGGGATATGAAGTCAAAAGAGATTAAGCGTCTAGCCTTGCACGAGCTGCTAGACTATGTAGCGAATAACAGACAGGTCATCACAGAGCCAATGTACCCAAGAGTAGTGGACATGTTCAGCAAAAATCTCTTCCGGCCTATACCACCACCTATGAACCCTCAAGGGGAGGCGTTCGATCCAGAAGAAGACGAGCCAGTGCTTGAGGTAGCTTGGCCGCATATACAAGTCGTGTACGAGTTCTTTCTTCGCTTTATTGAAAGCCAAGATTTCAATACAAACATCGCGAAAGGTTTCATAGACCATGGATTTGTCCTCCAGGTATGAAACCCCGCTCACACCTTTGGCACATTGCTGATAAGGCAAAGCTTCTTGAACTTTTCGATTCAGAAGACCCTCGAGAACGAGACTTTCTTAAGACTACTCTACATCGGATTTACGGAAAATTCTTGAACCTGCGATCCTACATCAGGAGATCGATAAACAACGTTTTCTTCCAATTCATATATGAGACTGAGAGGTTCAATGGTATTGCTGAGCTTCTAGAGATTCTTGGCTCGATTATCAACGGATTCGCCCTTCCACTAAAGGAAGAACACAAGCTGTTCCTTACGAGAGTGTTGATACCCTTGCACAAGGTCAAGAGTTTGAGCATGTACCATCCACAGCTGGCCTATTGTATAGTACAATTTCTAGAGAAGGATGCAGCGCTGACGGAAGAGGTGAATTTCAGATGAAGACCAATGTATCTGCGCTAATGTTTTCTATAGGTCGTTTTAGGTTTGCTGAGGTATTGGCCTAAAGTCAATAGCACGAAAGAGGTCATGTTTCTCAACGAAGTGGAAGACATCTTCGAAGTCATGGACCCTGGAGAATTTGCGAAAGTGCAAGAACCGCTATTCAATCAGCTGGCAAAATCCGTTGCAAGCCCACATTTCCAAGTAAGCCATGTCCCAGACCCTCGAGGCGCTGACTGACATGGCATACGCAGGTGGCAGAGAGAGCGCTGTATTTCTGGAACAACGAATATTTCTGCAATCTCATTAGCGACAATGTCGAAGTGATCCTGCCGATCATGTTTCAGCCACTGTACGAGAATTCGAAAGGCCACTGGAATAGGTATGTGATCTCACCCTATTCACGAGATCAAATTTGACTTGGATAGGACAATACATGGCATGGTTTACAATGCTATGAAGCTCTTCATGGAGATCAATCCTCAGCTTTTCGATGAGTGTTCTGACCACTATCGCGAAAATGAAGCGACTGCTGCCCAAACACTGCAAAATCGCACAGCGAAATGGGCCACTGTCGCTGACTGGGCGCGACAACGATCTAATGGAGAAAATGGTGCTATCCCCCCGCTTACAGATCTCAAAGGTCAGAAGTTTAATCCCTCAAGTCGAATTGACGAGGATCCTATAACACAGGACAGTCAAAAGAGACTTGATGCGTTGAGGTTGCAGGACGAGCATGGTGGTAGCCGGGAAGGGAGAAGGCAAAGGGGAGCCGATGGCCAGTATCAGGTGAGCTCTCCTGACTGAGTCAGCATATTTTCAGCAGATTTTGACATTCTCTCCAGGCCATCGAGGACCCAGCCACGCAGATCCGCCAACGCCTCGAGCGCAATGGCTCAGGTAGTGGTACGGCGATGCCCGCGCCTCCCATTACAAGGCAAGACATGATCAACAACGTTCCACGGGCTGGGTGATGCTAGGTCCTATACGAGCGAGTGTGTGATATCATGGTCAAGCAAAAGTGGAATCATTTTTATTTCATGTGGATAGGCTATAAGCCAGGTACGGGAGCGTCCAGGACAGACCTTTGATGGAGCGCGTATAGAAGCTGGTAGGCAGGCTGGCGTAGGCCTTTGTCATTCTTCTTCGTGTCTCGATAGTTTCACACACAATCACACACACCCACATTCTCCTTCTTTTGGTAAATGGATTGGACTGGACCGGACCATCGCTTTTTGGCATGCAAAGACTGCGTGTAGCAGTGCTCTCCGAAACATGAAGCAAAACTCGAAACACTAATCCTTCATCGGAATCTCTCGTCTATAAAACGAAAATGGATCGACCTAGCCGCTCAAACACTGACACTCTCCCACTCTGCTCTATACATTACACCTAGCCCACCTCATTCCATTCAAAGGTTAGGCCCAGCACAGACACATACCCAAGTAAGACTACCTTAGAAGCTCACGAATTCCCTCTCAAATATCCCTCTTCTCAATCTACCTTGAACAAAATTAATCTTGTGGACACTTCAGACTTTACAACTGCGAGAACTACCCGCATGTTGCTGGAACCATGGGGGAAGGTAGGAAGACTTATACTGCTGCAAGCGTGACTAAAGAAGAGGTCGTCTTTCGTGAAGGGGATTGTACAGATGGGGCAGAAAGTGGGTGTTGGTGGTGGTGGTTCGTGGTGAATGGAGTTCGAGATTTGTGTTCTTTTTCTCTAGCTACTCTTAGTGTTGTCATGGAAATTGTATACATACTCGGATCGAATGCATGCTCGTGGAGATGCTGTGTCATATGTGGTATCCGCATGATTCCTTAGCAATTCTCAACGCCAAATCTGCTAATCCCCAACACCCTGCTAAAGTAACCTTTAAACCCCAATGGCTCATTCATGTTCAGCCTCACACAAGCGATGCCTTCTTCTTGATTCCCAACGCAGCCGAAAAGTCCTTTTTCTTCTTCACCACCCTCTTGAAATCCGGCGTAGGTGCCACCACTGGCTTCGGTGGTGGTGCCATAGCGCCCTTCCCAGCTACAGCACCAGCATCCACCTGCGGAGCCCCAAGCTCACCGTAGGCACCACCCAACTGCCCACCCTCCTGGGCCCTAGGA